>NW_022259059.1:27995-45051 GCF_009602425.1 Actinia tenebrosa | reverse complement strand
CCTGTAGAAACTACGTTTTAAATTAACCCTTTCAGCCCTAACCATTAATTGAAGATTCTTGGATGTAAAAATTCTTGTTTTGGGCCTAAGGTAGCTAGCTATATAGGGGGTCTATAACGCGCCAAAAAAAAACAAAAAACAAAAACAAAAACAAGTTGAGGATGGTTTGTTTTGCCAGCTTTCTATAACGATTTCTGATCTAATCAGGAAAGAAAATCGTTTTGTTACCAAAAAAATATCCAGAATTATTAGTAGTTAACAGTGAACTGATATTTCATGATTTTAGTTAATATTATGACTATTAACATTTATTTGACATTCGGCTGGAAAATTAGTAGTTAGCTGACGATTGGGTACTCCCATTGGCACCCTCGTAGAATACGTRCAAAAAAAGCAAGCTGTACAAGAGCTCACAAAGCAAAATAATAAAAAAAACCAAAATGAAATGTGCTATGAATAAATCCAAGCAATTCCCAGCAAGATATCTTGGCCACAAAAACTCCAAGTAACAGAGCAATTTGCCGGTGATGTACGTACTTAATCCTCAGACTTTTTGATCAATTTAAAACATCGTAAAACCCTTAAATCAAATTTAAAATCTCCGGAGATAAGTAGTTAGATTAATATCAAGAGATTTATTCCAACGATTAGCCTATGTTGATTATTTGTTCTGGAGAACTCTGCTGKATTCCATAAAGGACGTATTCACGTCAAAAACGGGAATGCTTAATGGAGACCTTTAAATTTTGGATTACAAAAATATTTTTTCAAGAAAATACGTGCGCCGGAAGACTTGGTTGTTTACTCTAAACTTAAACGTCCATCCCCTAGCTCGCGTATTTAGCAATAATACTGATATACGCCCATCTATCTGTTTTTTTCGAACTCTTTTAAGTCATTCAACTCTCCAAACTGCAGCTGGTATTTTGGCTTAAAGCCAGAAACTATGAGATTTAAGAAAAATTTTGAATGATCTTTGAATTAACATAATGCTTGCGTTATCCAAAAAATTTAACAAAGCCGGCTTTGTAGCAAAGTTACAATGTTGAAAGCTCAAATCCGAATCATTACTCAAAATTAAGATAAATATTTTTATCTGGTATTGTTTTGTTATCGGTCTTGTTGTTAATATTTAAAAATCGCCTGTTTTTATGTGTGAGCTTCCGTGGCAACGACCTRATTTCTTTATACGAGATAAAAAGTTGGTGTGAGTGTTTTCATTGTCTTAATTYTTTTCCATACTTTGAATCATCAATGAATGTCATTATTCAAGTCGTTTTGAATTTTGATATTATTAGAAATTATTCTTACAAATGTACATTGTTTCTTGTTTATGTACAAGAATTTCATGCTGAGATTTTGTCGTTTTGGATTGCGGCGGTCTTGCTATTGAGGTCGTAAGAGAGTTTGTTTTTAACTCGTATTTGCAATTCTTCGTTAAAATGATTCTAATAAAATTTTATGGCAATCTGCGACTGTTAGATGACCGTGAAACGTTAATCTCAGCCAACAAACAGGGGAAATCTTATGATGTTTTATTCATTGATACGATTATTTCCAAGCCTATAGGGAGATAGACAGTAGAGATACGAGTGTCCTTGGCTCGAATGCGTACATATGCAGGCCCCCTACTGCCCATCAGTCCAGCGTTACTCACCGCATACACAACATATTAGCATAGAGCTATCTCATAATCATCCCACCACCGCCTTAGACCTAGGATTAGTATAGAATCGCACAAGCTACGCTCGCTTCGTACGCTTCGGTTATTCAAATTTCTGCATTCTTTCAGAACACTATCAGAGGTAGGTAACTTTTAACTATTTTTATCTTTCTTTTATTTACTTTTTTTWAAGTTATAATTTTCAAATTTGATTTTTTTTCTTACCGTGAATTGCAAGAAATAGTATCGAAGTAGGATTTTGTTGCGTTTAGTTTGTTACATTTGGTGCTAGCACCAAGCAATTGTGTTTACTAGTACCCGCAAAAATATTYAAAAATTCTCGGGAAAAAATTACTATCTGTCACTTCGTAACATTTACCCTAACTGGATAACTGCTGATTTTGTTGACCGATAGATATGTTATGAATTGGTTTTCAAGAGGGGTAAACTTGAGTAACAATTGATGAATAAGGAACGGARCGGTTCGCTTGTAAACTCACATTAAAAGCATCGACTATTCTTCCAAATATCAACAGAGAAAGACTTTTCCAATGAATCAAACTTTTTCTTTGTTAAATGGCTTTAGGTAACCCTGGCAGTTAAGTTCGCTTCAATACGAATAATAATAATARTAATAATTCTATTCTTTATATGAAATGCTGCTTTGCGCTAGATCCAAAACAAAAACCAAACTTCTACCTGTGAGGACAATCCTACTACTACTTGTACTACTATAATGTTAGATTGAAGAATTATTCAATTATTAAGATGTCTCGTAAAAAAAATTCATTTGTCTTAACATATCGGTATTTTGATCGCGAAGTTCTCTAATACACCTAAGTGCTACGAGGAAATTCCTCACAAGATATCCAAGAAGACTAGTTCGTTCAATTTTCAACGGATAATAATTCAAAATTATCTAATTTCTTATAGCTTGGTTGACTGTAAATCTGTCGCTAAATCCAGGAGTCACTTTGTCCAGCTTTTTAAAGTTTAGACGTTTTTAGCTTTTGAAGTTTGAATTGTTTGGGGATTATTTCGGTCGGGTCACTAGTTATTTTTACAACGTTATTCTCGAAAGTTTTCCAAAAATCCCATTATCCACAGAAACGTTTGTATACAGTATGCTCTTCAGATTTTCTTACTTCAAATCCACAAACATAAACAAATTATGAATTATCGGCGTTGCTTCCGAAAACTTARACTTAAAACTCGCGAAGTTTTTAATATTTTGGGTCTTTTTCCTTCGAGTCCAAGACGGARATATTCCGTGAAAAGACAGACATCCTAACGCAAATATTTGTCGAGAACATTTACCGTATTTTCCTGCTTATTATCATAATTCTTTTTCTTTTATCGGGTAAACTATGGAACTATGAATTATTTATAACAGGTATATTAATTTTCGGTGATAGACGTAGAGTTCTCTTAACCTCAAAGCTCTTCTCATTTGGATATTTTCAAATACTTGATTATCCGGTGATGACTAATTCTTAGCTGAGATTTTTGTGGTTTGATAAGAGATTGAGATAAAGATTCTAGAGTTTAATTTGTATTCGTATTATACAGGTACTTTCATAACAAGACCGTATTGTAAGATCGTTGAAAACTAGGAAAACCCCGTTGGGATCTAGCTTGAATGAAATGACAATGAATCCATACATTAGTCCGATAGGACATGAATGTTTATTTTGTTAAAGCTGGTYATTGAAATCAGTATATTTTTTATTATAGTTTTCAAGCTACGATCTAAACTTGATTGTAACGAGTAATCTTTTTAAAATGGCTGTAGTCTTCTTCCTTTTGTGCACGCAGGAAGACATTCATAACTTCTATTAATTCAACAAGGACACAGATAAACGTCCAAATTTTTACTGATGAACCCTGTGAAGGCAAAGCCCTCCTCCAAAAATTTCTCTCCTAAGAACTAGCGATAACAAGCTTGGGCGATATAGTTATTGAGACATCCTCATATAGATTTGTCAGGATATTTTTGTATTTGTTCGGCTTCGCATGCACMTGGCATACCAGCAAACACACTCAAACAGCCGATACTCTACGTTGCTAACGTATTGCTAAAAACTTAATACTGATAAATTCTGTAGCCATTTGTAATTGAATAATTGGATGTTCGATTTTAAACTAACCAAATGGTAAACGAGGCAATGTGTCTTCTCTGTCTAAGTTATAAAATATTATTCTGAAAAAAACGCTGTTTTACAAACGTTTGAAGCAGATGTACTGCACAGCTACGCGCGCAAAGGACTTTGGGTCAAAATATCTGGCCTCAGTCCTGAACTAAGACGCATACTGACAACAATGAATCATATACCATCCACACGTATTANTGTGTAATTGGCAACAAAAGAGAGAACATGAAAGTCCCGGGGGGGGGGGGTACTCCCCTATATTTGCTGCACGGGTACGTGCCGCCAAACAGGGTGTGGTTGTGATATTGACATGGCTTGTCATTAAATTTCCAGTAGTTCATTCAATCACGGGGGGGGGGGTGGGGGAGGGGGGGGGGGGGGGGGGGGGTACCATATTGGTCAAGAAATCTACTAGACAAAATAACTAAATAAATAAGACACAATAGCTTTGAAACAATAGAATTCAAAATTGAAGTCCCAAAAAATCACCACGTAATGTGGAAAACAAATTGTCGTAATAAAAAAAGTTTTAGATTAAAAAAGTCTTAGACGACTTCCCGTTGTTTTCCTGTTGTTTAGTAATTAATTTCAAGTCGTAGTATCACAAAGCCACTTTTCTAGAAAACGGTGGGCTGAAAATATCAAAAACAACCAATATTCAGATGCTCTAGAAAATGCCTAAAGCCCCGTTTACGCTGGCGATTTTT
The DNA here is from genome assembly GCF_009602425.1 of Actinia tenebrosa. The sequence goes on along the minus strand of NW_022259059.1, from coordinate 40,531 downwards.
GCGGCGATTTTTGCTGCGATTTTTGCTGCGATTTTTGCGGCAATATTCGGCAATATGAAATCTTTTGTCTCATCGTTCAAAAGAGACATTCGTCTAGGAAAATCTTGGTATCCTGAAAAAAACTTTACAAGTAAATTCTTTACCATTATTTATTATAGGCAAAATCGTAAAAACATCGCAGCAAAAATCGCYGCAAAAATCGCTAGTGTAAACKGGGCTTACGAGAGCTCTTTAGAACTATATTCATGGTTTCGACTTAGATGGCAGTTTTACAGAGGAATTGAAATCTTAGTTAGCTCGCCCAGTTGTAAGTGGTCATATGTTACATCGGCGAAAATGGCCACTACGGCCGAAAGCCTAGCAATGAAATGAGCCTACAAAACACTGTGTATGCGGTTTCTCATTTCAATGCATCCTACCGACTTACAAGAATTACGAAACACAGTATCTTTTTTAAAGAGTACTACAAGAATTGCGGGGCAATTTTAYTCTCTACTTTCACATCCCCATAATGCCTTGCGTCTTTGGGGGGTAACCAATCAAAAAACTGTCCCAAATTGAAAGGTTTCTTAATTGAATTTATACTATACCTGCTTTTATCTGTACAATACTGATTCTTAGTTTATTCCAAGTTATTTTTGCGTGTACAGATCATCATGAGCTTCGGTCTTACAGAAAATTTATTGACTTACGAAAAAATTTTTAATATTTACCTTAAACGTCTTCAAGTTTCTATCTTTTTCTGTTTTTTACTTCTTCATTTTATCTTTGGATACCAAACAATTAAGGTATTGTCAACATTGTCTGATCAGCCTTCAGCAAAATAAGTGGGTTTTTACCCTCTGGTTACCCCCCAAAGACGCAAAGTATTATGGGGATGAGAAAGTAGAGAATTTTATATTTTACAGGACAGTGRCTAACAAACTTGTGGCCATCCTTCCATGTTCGAGTTTAGAAAGCGATATTTTTTTGCTACTAAGTGCTCGGTATCAATTGTCCTATTTCACTATGACGTCACATCAAAACAATCTATTGTTTAAACGCAAAGGATCATGGTCGTCGGAGGGGGTCAAATCAACGCAAATTCACCGAAAATTATCCTAAAACCCGTATCAATCCACGAAGAGAAGTAGTATAGCCAGCAAACGCTCAGAATATTTGTAAGTACATAATAACACACATTATATCTGAAAACCAGGCCATTTTGGATTAAACTGTTTCGCTACGAGCAAATTTTGTTGAATTTTCTATTGGATTCGGCGATTCTATCCCCCACATAAACAAGCAGTGACGTCATAGTAAAATAGGGCAATTACCATCTAACTACATCGTTAGCAAGTGTGGATGTGACTCAATGAATGCTTTCTTAATCCTCAACTCAATCAGATCGAAGAAAAAATAAAAAATAGGAAGAAAAAAGAAATAGTAGTTTTTTTTAAGTACTAAAGTACATAGTTATAACATTTCTAAAAATACGAAAAAATTTTGGTCAGATCTGTAACTAGATTTTTCGCTATTAACAGTAGTTCCCCAACACTTCATTAACTATATTTGAACAACATGTTTGATTCGTCTTCGGCATCATTTTAAAATATTTCATTTTTAAAGTACGGTGGCCCACAAGTCTCACGGCAAAACAAATACTCACGGCAAAACGAACTAAACTCACGGCAAAACAAACTAAACTCACGGGAGAATAAAGAAAGCCACGGCAAAATAAACTAAACTCACGGCAGAATAAAGAAAGCCACGGCAAAATAAACTAAACTCACGGCAGAATAAAGAAAGCCACGGNAAGAAAGCCACGGCAAAATAAACTAAACTCACGGCAGAATAAAGAAAGCCACGGCAAAATAAACTAAACTCACGGCAGAATAAAGAAAGCCACGGAAGAATCAGAGGAGGGTGATCAAGTCGCGTGAAGCATTGTGGGGTAAAAGTTTCATTATGCTTCATTTGCATTTGACCGTCGTTGTGTGAACATCTCCWGGCGAGAAAGTATTATGAATGCCAAATCTGTCTCACCGGTTTGGTGTGGATTTTCTTGCAGTTGGTGATTTCCTATATTTACACTGTGTGTACTTTCAATTTCTACATACTTGTACGGTGAAGTCTCTGCCATTTATGGCCACGTTGGGGACCACGTTAGCTTCACTGGCAACTCTCGCGAACGAAGGATTGTTTTGTTTCCTGACTGCTAAAACATCTGAGAACTAAATGACGAAAGGTGGCCTTTGACCATAAGGGCTGTTACTTGCCTCAAAATGTTGCTAAGTGGTGGATATTTCATTTGATAACTTTATTCAAACGCGATTGATTGAGCTAGAACATCGAGCATCCAAAAACCGATCGGCTTGGAATCACATAGCCGGCGACTAAGATGACAAACCTTGAACCGATTTTTCTCTTCAAAAATATCTCCTAAAACCATTCATTTCATTACATACATTCATTTTAAATTATTTCTTGTCAAGCTTAGGTTCTTATCATTGAAACTTTTTGTTTTGGAATAATTATAAAGCGTTCTTATTGTTTCAGGGTCAATATTGAAGTCTMAAGTCTTTTAAAGGTTATGATAAATTGATAAACTTTGCATTGTAAATTTATGAGTATTTAACCAGACGCCATTTGTATTTACAACATCAAAACCGCTGACAAATTGCTCGCGGTAAAAAAATCAACAGGGAACCCAATACGTCGTTGCCCATCACAACCTTTATTGTATTCTGCCGTGGCTTTCTTTGTTCTGCCGTGGCTTTCTTTATTCTGCCGTGAGTTTAGTTTATTTTGCCGTGAATTTATTGCCTTTTGCCGTGAGTTTAGTTTGTTTTGCCGTGAGTTTAGTTTATTTTGCCGTGAATTTATTGCCTTTTGCCGTGAGTTTAGTTTGTTTTGCCGTGAGTTTAGTTTGTTTTGCCGTGAGTTTTTGTTTTGCCGTGAGACTTGTATTACGGGCCACCGTATTAAAGCGATTCGTAGAGACCATTATGGTAATTTTTTCGCAAAGAATAACTTTTTGAGACGCRGRAGTGAAAGATGTATTTTGGTTCAATATAAATTGCAGAAAGCTGTTGAAAGTTGTGCAGAAAGTTGTTGAAATTTACTTTCGTGCTAAAGAAAGTTTCTGTAATTCACTATTTAAGTGAGACGGTTTCTATATGGTGGTTCGGTTTCCTAGGGAGGAGAACAAAACGACTGCCAAATATATTTCTCGTTCTGAATAGGTCAGGTTTTTTAAAAATTAAAGTAATTTAATTTAACAAAAGTCAAGCTGAGTAAGTCGAGTTCTTTTTAGTTGAGTTGAGCTGAGCTGAGCTGAGCTGAGCTGAGCTGAGCTGAGCTGATTGAGTTGAGTTGAGTTGAGTTGAGTTGAGTTCAGTTTTGAGTTGAGTTGAGTTGTTTAAAGTTAAGTCGTGTTCTTCCACTAGGGCCACGTTGAGTTGAGTTGTTTTTAGCTGAGTTGTTTTATCTGAGTCGAGTCCAGTTCTTTTCAGTTAAGGCGCAATTACACGAAGCAATTTTCTCTGCAACTTTTGTGGCAACGGCGTTGCGATACAGCGCAATTTGAAAAATGTTGCGAAACAAGTTGCAGCAATCGTTGCGTAAAGCAGAATTCGTTTCTACTTTTGGCAACGATTGCGTCTCCTTTGCAACGTGTAGACACTCTTGCAACTTGTGTCGCAACGCTGTTGTGAGACAAGTTGCAGAGAAAATTGCTCCGTGTAATCGAGCCTTTATTCTGAGTTGAAATGGACTCACTTGAGTTGCACTTCTTTTTATTCAGTTCAGTTCTCTGTTTGTTTATATGCAGGTGTCCTTCGTACCCACTCTGTCAGTTTGAGCCCATTTTCAATAACCGCATTCATTTTCTAACATAAAAAGATTACAACATTATTCATGAAGCCAGTTCTGTATTGACTTCATGCATAAAGCCGTCAGCGAATTTCATTATGACTAAACAACCAATCAAAGTCTTTGTTTTTCTTATGGATTTTTTGATTAAGTGTTTAAGTAAGTTTTTTAATGTTACTATGAACACGGAAAAGCCATGCACTACGTGAGAAGAATCTAGATATACTTAGATACTTCAACTTTGGGACAATCTCGTCAATAATACAAGRAYAAAGCTGAGTTTTATCGTTATCGAKACTCATAAATCTATTCTTGAGTGGATTTAGGTATTTCTTTGGTAATTTAGGCTATTGAAACAACCTAGCAATTCTTAACAGAATTCGAAGCTTGTTAATATCAAGTTCAGGTAAATTCAGCTCAAATATGTAGAAATTCGTTTTWAAAGTATGACAGAAGTAAGAATGTAGAAAGTTTTTGCGAAATGTTTTTCAGTTTGAGAAACTAAGAATGATTTTTTTTAAAATCTTTCTATTAAAATTAGAATATCGAAACGATTAGTTGCGTAACACTACGCCGTAAAACACTACTTTTAAGATGTAAAAAAACTCGTATTTTTTAATAGCATTTCATTTTCTTATGAGTTTGAGTCCCAAATACAAATTTTGTAATTTTATTTGCTAAATATTTAAGTTTTATCTTGTTTCCAACTTCCATTTTTAATGATTTTTATTCTTTTATTATTCACAGATAGGTCCTTGGAAAATTCCTTGTCAAGATGGGCCGTGGATTCCTAAGAGTTGTACTACTTCTCTCGTTCCTTACTCTCGTTCACTCTACAGCTGAGAGAAAGAAAAAGTACGTACAATATATTTGTATTTTTACTTTGAAAAGACYTGAATCTAGTTTTACCCCTCTTTTTTTCCGACGAAGGGCTGACGTCCGAAATGATACTTTTCACACGGTGTTTAACTCAGTTTTCGCGTCATTCACTCGTTTTTCCATGAATTTCTCTGCTGCCTTATTCTAGGCGAAGCTTTACGAACTGAAAGAATTTTTTTCAAATTCTCTGTTGATTTTTTCCTGGTTTTCAAGTCCAAACTTTTAATCGAATTAGGCAAACTTTCTTGGTAACTTTACAGAGTTTAATTTTTTGTGAAGTTTCAGGAAGCTTGCAGACGTTTGTAAATATTTTTCGTTGTTAATTCTCGCATAGTTTTGATATTGTCATTAATRTAAATGCTGTCGTGTTTTTACAGTGTTTCAACAGATGCTATAAACTACGGCAGTAAAGTTGTTTTTTGTGTGTGTGTGTTTGGATCTGAGAGAATGACATCGAAACAATCACTAGTTTACTCACTAGGTTCATTCTCATACTGTTGGGAAAGGTTTTTGAAGTCTTTTCAAAGCAACTAAAAATATCTATCTTCTCTTGTTTAGTAAAACACGGAGATTGTTGTCATAGAATACTATAAAGGCTGTTTATTAAGGACGTTTGCTAAAATAACTAAATAGCTATTCCGAGGTTGAGGGGAAAGCTGAGTTGCTATTGCAGTGGATTTTGGGACTGCTTTAGACGAAGAAATAGACGCAGATAGACACCATCTTGGAAAGATGTCCCATAAAACAGCTCCAATATGCACTGCAATAGCAACTAGATCCAGTGTTCCCCTCGACCTCGGAATCGCTAATGCTGTTCACGGCGGATATATGTCTTGTACTTCAAAGTTGAATATTGTAAGTGATATCCCCATGCCTTTCAAAAAAAAACACCTGTTTGTGTGCACGTATGGGAGGGGGCTAAAGGGAAAACAGAAGCTAGGAAGGAAACATTAGAAAAKACATTAAAATCTGCGGGATAAAATTCTTTTTTTAAGGTCTATTGAGGATTACAAAGAATCMATGGAAGAAGCAAAGAAGCTGTCCGATTTTGTCAACAATGCYATCAAAAATAACGACAAGAAAATCAGGCCAAATGCTGGAGGTAWGAGTGAGATAAATCTGCAGCAGTGTTGCGTTTTAGAGCATGCGTAATAATACGTCTTATTCTTTAGAGCCCTCGTTTGTTTTGTCCTTCGCCAAAACGATTCTGCGCAAACTTGAACGTTTACTTTATTCGTTTCGGTATTGTAGCAATAAATCACAACTTTATGGAAGGATAAAGCTTAGCAGCATAACGAACAATAAAYAACAACAAACAAACAAACGGACAAATCAACAAACGAAAACCTTCGCGATTCTTAGTTTTACCCAAAATCCTCCATTTCTTGGCCGAGACAAGATGACTGCAAGATCGGAATCGTAAAGTCAGTAATAAGCATGCGTGACTTGATCTTAAGCCGCATTTATATTTTAACATTCTTTAACCCGCAAAGAAACAATTCCTGTGACAACACTGTTAAAAAATTAATAAATAGAAAAAAACTTGCTTTACTTACTTTTGATTTGAAAATTTGAAGCTTAAAATTKTGAAAATTATTATCTTTGATGCGAGAAAAATGGCAAAATCCCATGRAGAAAAAGTGTGATTTCTTCTGTATGATAGCCACGCATCTAAGRTACTTTACCATACATTACCTTCCAAATATTCTTTCTGTAAACCACAGGACTGATACATTTCTATAATTTCATTCCCCAAGGGCACATTCTTAGTTATCTTCAACTCACAGCTGTCTAAGATCAGAATATTATTTTCGAATGAAAACGATAAGACCTCAGATGTGAATCAGTAGAGAAAGCGGTCGAATTTCCGGTGCCTAACCTTTTTTAATCAAAAGCAAAAAGAACTTAATTGAAGCACGCAGAATCTAAACAAAAGTGTGCTATTTTCTTTATTTTATCGGGAAATAAAATTCTACTGCTATTCTTTTTTTCCTTTTCTTTTCTTTTTTTGATTTTGGTATCAACATTAATGTATAAGATCCATTAAATTTAAGTTAGCCTTGTAGCATTTCATGTTGTTTTTCAGTATTCTAAGAAAGATATTTTGAGTTATTTTAGGCTGTATAAAAAGTTATGATCATTATTGARAAATAGAATAAAACTGTTTCTTACTAAAATGACAGAAATTTAATAGAAATAGAAAGTAAAATAGTCTAAATTTTACCTGTTTTCGTGTTCGCTCTTTTTCTCGCCTAGTTTTTCCCCTTTTTACGTTGTCTCAGCTCACATGAACTATTTTCCCGCGAGAATACTTCACTTTAGCTCTAAAAACCTTTTCATTTAAAAAAGAAAACTGTCTAATGTTTCTTTGAGCTTTTTTCGAGACGAACTGAAACATTTAAAGAAGAAAATGCACTTTTTGCGCAATTCGTTTGTCACGAACTTTTTAGCCAATCAGAGTGAAGAATCAAGGCAACGAAAAAGCTATTTGAAAACCAAGTAATCGATTGTCTTAACAGATTTYATGATTAAACCTGTTTTTCTTGTATTTAGTACATCTGATAAGATTTAATGTGTTTTTRCAAAGCTAAGTATCTTAAATGCGTGCGTGTTTAACAAATGCATTGGCTTTAATAGAATATATTCTGCCCTGAGGGAGATAAGGCACTTCTCTACTCGGCTCCGTTTAGGTTTTTGCTCTTAACTTCCTCGTTCTCTTCAATTCCCTAAGAAATATAGCAGAGACTAACAATTTTTTACTTTACTTTTAGGTCCACCWGTCTTAGTCGAAGTAGAATTTAAAGTGGTCTCTTTTGGTGAAATCAAAGAAGCACAGATGGTAAGATGCCGCAAGAAAAGTATCTTTTACTCTGCTCAACCAATTAGAGCGCACCTTATATCATCCAATGATATTTTCCTTTTTTTAGATCTATTCGATGGATATATTCTTCCGTCAGTGGTGGTACGATCCTCGTTTTGCTCACAACTTCAGCACTCCGTTCACCATGGCGGCAGACGCTACTGAGTTGTTCTGGACACCAGACACCTATTTCTGGAACTCGAAGTTAGCCAAGTACCACAAAGTGACCAGAGAGAACATGAGAGTCATGATAAATCCGGATGGAAAAATTTACTTCAGTACCAGGTAAAATATTTTATTGTTGAGGACGAGGGGGTAGGGGGTAGGGAATACCACAGGGTGACCAGAGAGAACATGAGAGTCATGATAAATCCTGATGGAAAAATTTACTTCAGTACCAGGTAAAATATCTTATTATTAAGGACAAGGGGGAAGGGGTAGGGAATGCCACAGGGTAACCAGAGAGATTGTGAGAGTCATGATAAACCCTGATGGTAGATGGTATCTTATGGTAGAGGGGGAAGGGGAAAGGAATACCACGGGCAGAGAACGAGGGGGAGGGGGTAAGGTATACCACAGGGTAACCAGAGAGAATACGTGACCACAGGTTGACCATGAAAAATATAAGGGGGTTTACATACGCTTTTTTTGCTTGAACGCAGGATAACTCTCGTTGCACAATGTGATATGGACCTACGTTTGTACCCAATGGACACACAAGAGTGTCCTCTGATTATCGAAAGCTGTGAGTATTACCGTCTTACGAAATCATGTCTATTAAAGTAACCTCAAAGGCCCGGAAACAAGGTATCTGTGTCACGCAACATTGTATGCAGAGAGATGTCGTTGCAGAAGTAGAATTTCATTCGTGGTTGCGTTTGCAACGTTGCTCACAACAGTTTTCTCGCAAAATCAACMTCTCAATACACATGTTTTACTTCTAGTAGTCAAATACCGCTGTGTTTATTGATTACTGACTCATTTACTCAGGTTAGCCTCATTTCAGTGTCTAAATATTCACAAATACCAACRGTAAGGTAAAGAATGCATAACTTCAACAATTATTAACACTTTGAAATTCCAAGGTTCTTTGACTGGAACTCATGAATATATTGAAGCTAACCCTGAGCAACACATGAATATGAAAAATAAATTCACACAAATTCGTCGCCTAAAACAGCCCCAGAATGCACTGCAATGCCAACTCGACCCGGGTTTTTYCCTTTTTTCCCCTCAACCTCGGAATGGCTAATAGATGCGGTTATTTTTCTGTCTTTACAGATGCGCACACTAGATCTGACGTGGACTACGTCTGGAAGGGAGGAAGCAAACAAAGTGTCGAGATCGTTTCCAAAGAGATGGCACAGTTTGAATTCATGGGTGCTAGCACTATTGTTAATTCGCAAACCAACAGTAAAGGTATCAAAAAATTGAACTTACTTACGTAACTTACGTAACCCTTGACCGCATAACACGAACTGTGTTTCTCCGACAGGTTCGTTTGCCAGTCTCCATGCCAAATTCCGCTTCAAGCGTCGCGTCAACTATTTCATAACGGCCACCTACATGCCAGCAATGATCCTAGTCATATTGTCTTGGTGTACCTTTTGGATCCATAGGAACGCTGTTCCTGCCAGGGTCACCCTCAGGTGTGTATCATTTGTATAAATTTAAGGAATATAAATTGCGCGCGCACTTCTCTGTACTGTGATATAAACACGCTGTGATCTGAAGAGCACGAGAGAAGGAAGCTTCGGAACACGACCCGTAGCTGAGAGTTTCTCTTGCTTCTTGAGTGCCCTACAGCTCCAAGCGTGTTTATATTACTGTAAAGAGACATGAGTAGCCGTTTTATATTACTTTTATTGAATATGTTTGAACGATTTGGCGCGAGCGTCTTGCTGTTTCTCACCACTGTGTAATTCATTCCTGAGGAAACTGGTTCGAAGCTTTCCAGAACCACTTATGTCAATAGACCAGTTTCGAATTCCAAATTACCGCTGTRTTCCTTTGATTACAGACTCATTTGCACAGAATTAGCCTCGATTTTGTGCAGAATATTCACGTGTTCCAGTCAAGGTCCGTCAAGTTTCAAAGTGTTTGCATTGTTGAAGTTGTGCATTCTTGACTTTACCGTTGGTATTTGTGAATATTTAGACACTGATACGAGGCTAACCCTGTGCAAATGAGTCTGTGATCAAAGGAACACAGCGGTAATTTGAAACTAGAAACTGGTCTATTGAGTTATTTTGAGGTTTTGTTTTTACGAGGGTTTTCTCTGGATTCTCCGGTTTCCTCCGTTTGTAAAAATCAACACGTGAGTTGAGTGTTGTCTATAGTAAATAGTGAAAATAGCGGTAGTATGTTTGGAGCGAAATTCATTAAAAGGTCCCTCACTGCAAAGGTTTGGTTATAAAATATTGTCTTGGTATTGGTTTCGTGGGACGTGTAAAAGGAATGTTAACGAGTAGTTTGGTAATTGGGTTTCTTCTCAAAACCACTCGCGGGGGCATGAACGATTGTTGCAAATCTTGGTTTCGAAGTTGAGCCGCGCCGACGAAACGACTGCAGTTTGCAATAAGTTTGAAATTTCARTTTCAGGAGCAGCGCATTAGTAGCACCACCGAACGTAGTCCTGCTTTGAAGAAAATGCATTTATATTTTATATATCAACTGCTTATTCATGTACTTTTCAGTATTACTACAATCTTGACCACCATCCTCTTGTACGGCACTGTCAACTCCAGCATGCCTAAAGTCAGCTACTCCAAAGCCCTTGACTACTTCCTGATGACGTCTCTTGGGTCTATATTCATGTCACTCTTAGAATACATACTTGTCCTCAATACTTATCCCAACTTTAGACGACCAAAGGAAGAAGATGAAACCGCTAGCGAGCCACTCAACTCGCCCGATAAACAGGTAAATTCTGAGATAAAAATTTATTTTGTGAATTTTATTGCGCTAGTTATAATACTAAACAGACGGTAGTATTTGCGCACAAAAACCACTTTATGTGCACCAAGAATGCCTATACATGCACACCAAAACATTGGTATTTGCGCATCAAAAATAACAGGGCTTTCAGGCGTACACCCGCGATTTGCCCACGAAAAAACGCCCGTACTTGCGCGCCAAAAAAACATATTTGCGCATCAAAAATGTCGCTATTCGCGCACCAAATAGATGTTATTTGCGCACCAAATAGGCCCTTAATCGCGAACCAAATAGTTGTTATTTGTGCACCAAAACTACATTTTGGCGCACCTAAAAATGYCGTTATTTGCGCATCAAGACCGAGCGTTGAATATTGATAACAAATTTTCTAATTYCCTACAGGACCTGACACCCGATACCATTGTAACCATGATGGACAAAACTTCCAACGGTCGAGAACCCACTGTAAAGGATAAGGTCACTACATGCCTCGCACCTAAACCCAAACCACAGAATAGCAAGAATGACAAAAATTTACCCTATTTGGATGTGCACTGGATCGACCGCACCGCACGAGTTATCTTCCCTTTGTGTTACTTCATCTTTGTTGTCGGTTACTGGATCTACTACGTCAATCATCCAGAGACCGACTTCTCGTTGTTTTAGAAAAGGTCTCTTGAATTTCTAGTCAATTTTCAGCCGATACTCTTTGGGATCGAACTGCAATGTACTTTACTAGATCACTTGATTTTTTGTTTTTAAGAAATGTTTAAGGAAACTTTACGTGTGCCGTTGGATAAAAGCAGGGTGGTATGGGAACAAATGTTTATCATTCGCATATCCGAGTATACGGTACAAATCTTTATTATTCGCATATCCGAGTATACGGTACGAAGCTTTATTATTCATATATCCGGGTGTACGGTATACCAGATAAAGGACTAGATATCGTACTTGGAAGCACAGGAAAAGTAGGGACAACTGGGACAATGCTCAGATGAGTTCTGGCCAAACCTTCGTAATAGTATCTTACTGGTCGTTGCACCCACCGGGGATTTGAAATTCTTATACCGGTGAGAGTAAGGCACGTGGTGATGCAATATCGGTCAGGTGTTGCACCCAACATTCTCCCTGCGGGTGAGTGGGCTCATGGTGATCTAATATAGGTAGGTGTTACGCCCACCGGGGTCTTGTCATCCTTTCTACCTGCGAGAATGAGGCCCTTGGTGATGTAATATCGGGCAGGTGTTGCAACCACCGGTGACCTGACATTCCTACCTACAGAAAATAGACCACACAGAATCAATGAGGACACGAGGATAAGTGGAAAACGTCTAGGTAATTTATTCTTTAAGCATTAATATTAATATACCTTCTTAAAGATAAGATTGAAAGTTTACTAGAGCTGTACATAGTTCCCACCATTTATTTAATAATTTTTATCCGAATTTCATTCTAATCTGAAATTGGTATGCCCAGAGTATTTCTCTTTTTTACTCAGTTTTTCATATTTTTCCAATAATTCAAATATTACATAGATCCTGGCAAAAATTGACATCAAATTMTTGTGTTGACAAACCTAAATAACTWTTCTAAAATTCAACCACATGGTAAACGAAAAAAGGAAAAAATCAGCTTAAAAAACTTTGTTTTTTTCTTATTCCGAGGTGGTGTCGGATCCTTGCAGATTTAAAACTAAAAAAATAATATTTGAAAAAGTTTACTGTATTTATAATACATTTTGTTGTAATAATTCTCTTTTTGCTTCAAAAACATATTTGACAATTTTTTTCATACCTATTAACAAGATTTGGTTGTTTAAAGTTAGAAATTTATTTGTGTGAAGTTTAATTCATCAAGACAGGTTTTACTTAACTGGTAAAGTAGTTAGTAGACAAAGTAAATGGAGGTTTTATTTTGTGTCTATTTGACTATTATACAGTTATTATTGTTTGTTTCACAAGTTAAGTAAAATCACCCTAAGATAGCATTCATTTTTTAGAAGGAG
>NW_022259059.1:0-24705 GCF_009602425.1 Actinia tenebrosa | reverse complement strand
ATACAGCTGCACTACTTTAACATTCCTTTCCAATTTATCCTTTTCTCATTCATCCTTCCTCTCACCCCATCCTACTCACCTGAACTGTGAGCCTTCCTCTGTCCCTCCCCATACAGCTGCACTACTTTAACATTCCTTTCCAATTTATNCCTTCCTCTCACCCCATCCTACTCACCTGAACTGTGAGCCTTCCTCTGTCCCTCCCCATACAGCTGCACTACTTTAACATTCCTTTCCAATTTATTCTTTTCTCATTCATCCTTCCTCTCCCCCCATCCTACTCACCTGAGCTGTGAGCCTTCCTCTGTCCCTCCCCATACAGCTGCACTACTTTAACATYCCTTTCCAATTGATCCCTTTCTCATTCATCCTTCCTCTCACCCCATCCTACTCACCTGAGCTGTGAGCCTTCCTCGCCCCTTCTTCATACAGCTGCCCTACTTGAGTATCGATCGCCGTCACATCTTCAACAATCCGCTTCATCACGGCTCGCACATTACGTGGTTCAATAGTATTGATCCAGTCCCGTGTCTCTACACTCTTTCTAATCATCTGCAAGTAACAACGAAGAGTAAACCAATGGCAGACTGACCTTTTTCAGGGGGGTGGTTGTTACCTAGAAAGGCATCACATCYTTTTTATTATTATTATTATCATTATTATTCTTATTCTTATTACTATCATTATTTAAACTTTTAAAATTAATGGAATACTTATCACGCATTAATGAAATGAATTGTTCCAAATCCAAATGACATAAAATTAAATTGCAAAAAATATTTTTGAGTTTTTACCTTTTGAATAGCCATTAATAATCTTAATGTGTAGCAAAAACATGTCGAACTTCTAAAACTTGTTTTCCTCTTCTAAATGCCTAATTTTGAGTGTTTTTTAAATTTTGGAAAATAAGGAACCGTATATAGATGGAATGGACTGGACTTCGGTTGGCTGGATCRTACGGATCGTTGACTTTTTTCTACGCCRAATTTGCAGCTTTTATCCTATGATTTTTATTTATTTTATTATTCATAACTAGTGATTCTATTTCGAAATTTTGAAAGAAAAAAGAAAAAAAAATTCTTTTAATGTTTTGGATTGTGGCACTGGTTGAAGTCCTGTGAAGCCGGTCATTGGCGAAGATTTTTCATGGACTGTATACAGCATGTATCTATAGGTGACTCTATGGATYGTAACAGGTTTTTACGACTAATTGTTACAGGTTTTTAATCCAAATGACATGTTATTTTATTATTACTCATATCGTATGAGTTCYGTGGAAACAAAAATAGGTAACCGTATTATAGCCGTATCGTAACGCATCTTAACGTAACGTAACTACGCGTCGTGATTGATTGAATTTCTGGAAGACAATGGGAAACCATTTCAATGTTACGGCATGTCGTACCGTCAGTTTTCGTGCTGAACTCGGTGTCCTTCGTGAGTACAGTTGTCTGTTTGTTCTCTCTTGTGCTTCGAGGTAGTTTTTTTTTTCTTTTTCTTCTTGATTTTCTTCCCTCCACAAAAACCAACTTCTAAATTCTAATTCGATCTATTGGTAGCCTTATCAAGTGGGTTGGAAGACTCGTTAGGCTTCTCGTCCACCATGGAGTGGCAAATCCAATTAGTGTGTACCGCATATATCCCAAYGAAAACCAAACTACGTACCTGGGATATGACTAATCCTTGGATCTTCACATAATGATTTAGTAAATCCTAAAGAAATGTATTAGTAAAAAAATAATTTACAGACCGTTCCTGCTTGGGCGTAATGTTTTCCAATTTCACATCAAGTATCATTCCCTTAGACCTAAGATCCTTTGAGTGTCATCCATATTTGAGTATTTTCTCAATCAGTACCRGTAAACAAAGAAATAATATTCAAGAGAATGACACCTAGATTGAACTAGGAAAACATTAGGCCTAAGTTGAATTGGTCTGTTGATGGAACAAATAATAGTAGGTAGGCGAGCATGATTTTATTTGCTTTGCCGCCGCAAAGTCAGTGAGACGGTTGTGAASCAATACAGCGAGTAGCCAATTGCTGACCATAATTCTGGACTCTTTCTATATATATGTTAAAAACAACATGCTACAGATGTATTTTATTTGACGGCGAAGGAGAGCGCACTGAAAGATCGCACAAGTTGTTTCATTTTGAAGACTTTGTTGGATCAATTCAATACTTTTTTAGGGTGGCGCAAAGCATAAGTGTTATGGGGAAATGATTTGGGTTACCTGTGCTATTGATCTGGCTTCAGACACAAGCTCTGAGACTGGTGTCCGCACGCATCCCCGACGAAGCTCTTCGTCTACTGGAAACTGTTCATCCGTCAGACTTAGCTAAAAGTGTAACGGGAAAGAAGGAATGAATGGAACCACTATCAATCTTTCTAAGTACCATCATCAATCTCTTTCATCATCATCATCATCAGTTCTCATAAGCCCCATCATAATCATCATCATCAACAACATCAATAATAATAATAATAATAATAATAATAATAATAATAATAATGGGAGTTTCCCATATAGCGCATTTTAAATATCTCAATGCACTTTACATTTATGAACAGTGGAGGACTTTACGGGCTGCATATTAAGGCGCTACTAGCAGCCGTGCAGCTTACAATCATGAGTGTGAATTGTTAGTAGATTAGTATTRTGCCTTCAAATTGGGATAGGCTGTTGAACCGAGAGACAATCCCCTATTATGACCAACATCAATCAACATCTATGTCACCAACTATCGTCATCACCACCAATAACGAGCAGCAATCAATACCCTCATCATTACCATCAGCATCGATCAACACCATTATCATCATTATCGACAAAAACTTTGATTATCATCACTATCAACACTATCACTCCACTTCACCACCATCAACATCGATCATTAACATTAGCGTTATCATATTCTGGAGTATKTGTATTATGAAGCACAAAGATCAAACTCTAAGGTAGACAGTGAATTTGAAGGGGACAGACAGCTATTTATAACCAGAGATCAATTAAGATCACTCACCACATAAGTGATGGTGGACTCATGGAAATCAGTACAGAGTCTTGACAAAAGGAGAACCAATGCTGGAGGAGGTGAACTCACTTTGTTGCAAAAGTCCTTCAGATGGAAATACCAAATATCATCAGTGGATGAATTGCTTCTACACGGACTAAGTTGGGTCCCTAACTGCTCTTAGTATTCTTTCTCTGCCTCTACCACCCCCCCTCCCCCACCTTCACCATCCCCCCAAGTCCCCCCTTCTCCCAAGGACGCCCAAGCCCCCCATTCCCCCATAACCCCCAAGCCCCCCATCTCCCAGGCACCCCCAATTTAGTATTTACTCTAACTTTACCTTGGCAGTTTCTAGCACGTGTTTCAAGAAATCTACTACCAAACCYTCTCGTACATCGTCAGCACAGAACGGACCACGAAAATACGGCTTGACGGAAAAAGTGATATCAGGACCTATAAATGCCTGCAGATAAGAGATATTCAAGAGTTATTCTATCTCATACCATACTCTCTAAGAGGTGCAATTCAGAAAAGATCGTTAAACGATGCAAAAGAAAAAATCAGAGAATTTACCTTGAGATAGTTGAGTACAGTCTTGATTTGATCCAGGATTGCGTTACTGGTTTGTGTAAGAAGATCGGAGAGTGCGTGACTTTTATCTTTGCCTGTCTGTCGGGGTAACGCAGCTAACGCTTGACGAGTGTCTGTCAGACAAACTACAAAGACGAAAGAAAATTAATTTTGTAGGTACGTTAAAAKTTCCACCCGTAGGTAGAGCGATTTTTTTTGACGATAATTTTAAATACCTGCAAATTGCTGTCGTAGGCTTTGAGTGTAAAATATTACTCGGTTGTGTGCAGCCCGTGCAATGATGTTTGCTCCCGACCTTGATAAACAAAAGGAGATATGACATTATAACGACTGAGCAGCATTCAGTCGACTGAGAAGAAGAAACGCTCTGCCAAGAAGGGGTGGAGAAAGCGCCAAGCAAAAAAGCTTACTTTTTACAGCAAGAAACTGAGGCTCGGCAAGAGAGCTTGGATACCACCACTCTTTCTGGATGGGATACTAGAGCATCACAACTCTCCTATGACTTAAGCATTTCATCAGGTTACGACCAGACCCCCCCCCCCCCTCCCACAAAAAGGGACGAATTAGGAAATGAGACAAGTCCTGTCCCACCCCTCCCTGGTGAATATACTGACCTGCCAGAACCAATATCTGGAAGAAGCTTATGAACCGCCTGAAGACGACGATGAAACCGATCTAGTGCGCGCACCAGGAGRACGTTATTACCAGTATCGGTCTGTGAAACAACATAYATACACATATAACCCTCTTGACTCTAGAATTACTGGGTCCRGGTTGTSSTAGAAGGATCAGAGGACCCAAAGAWAATACACCTATTTAAGCGTAATGTTTTCACATTTCAAACCTTTTGGGAATTTTAAGATTCCATTTCAACCATATTAATGARTCTTTTAAGATTAATATTTTTAGCGGTAACAAAAACATAATACGCAAGAGAATGAAACATGATGGTCTGAATTTTGAAACATTACGCAGAAAGTTGACTTTAAATTCCACTTYGATCTCTTGTCGAATGCTCAAGCTATTGCCATAAAATAAAAATCTTATGCTTCGTTTTGTATGGTGCGTTATCTATACTTTTTACACACCTCGAGTTCAATTCTTGCTTCTGTGATTTTGAAGTACTGGCCCATCAACGTCTGCATGAAACTGGACAGCTTCTTAGATACCACTCGTTCTAACTCTTCTGGATCTGTCACATGACTAGCAAATAACAAAGAAAGAAAACAAAATGAGAGATGGTCAACTAGCTCCACGAAAGAAGCTAAATAACGGCTAGATTTACGATGTACTGTAAATTGGGGACTTGACAGACTGCTTACAATATCTTGTCATGAGTAATACATTGTTTTTTTAACCAAGAACTCTGGAAACATAGGAGAAAGAACTTCCAACCCACATGTTTTGTGCCATATCTAGTAACTTACTCTCCAATTTGTCTTTCTACAAACTGCTCCTTATAAGAAGCGATTACCAAGCACACAGTGCTTAGGAAGCCATTGCACCCACAGTCAATGAACTCCAGAAAATCCTGAAAAAAAGAAAAGACTTGATTAAGCTTGGTTATCATTTTCAACTYGAAGCAATTATAAGCATAAGCACCCTATAAAGACTCATAATCAAGTTGTGTGTCACACATTTGACAGCGAGTATCTTTTCTCAGACATGCTAGAGAAGAGAAACAAGAAGCTGGTGCTTAAATCTATACTGTAGTGATCGATCATCGATCGTATCCGCCATCATGATAAAATAAGAGTCGTTTTTTCAGCAACAAACAGAACATCAAAGACCAAAGACAGAAATTGCTTCTGTTGCTTACCATTGGTCTTTGATGTTTGGATTCTTCCTGTGTACTATCACATTCTGATGCTGCATGAGAGAGAAAAAGATTTCTTGATTACAACGTGAAAAGAAAACCAAAGACTAATGATGTGTTA
Organism: Actinia tenebrosa; assembly: GCF_009602425.1. The sequence continues at coordinate 19,161 of NW_022259059.1, read as the reverse complement.
GGTAAAGTATTCGCAAAACAGGAGCTTACTTTTAAGATTTTCATTTTGTTTTGTCAAGTTTTACAGCTTTTAAGTATATATATTTAAGGTCATTGACATTTTTGGCTGTTCTTGTGACGGCCATCATCAGGAGCTTATCTTCTGTATCTCCACAAAGTGAATAGGAATCCCTTCCTCCCCCCCTCTCTATGGRTCCCCCACTTCTTCCCTCTTTTCCTACTAGTCTCTTATATTTTCCAATCTTAGCCTCCCCCCCACGTTTTCCCATACTAGTCTCAATCTTAACCCCCCCAGTTTTTAGGTCGCTCTTTTGCCCCTGCTGTTAAGTGGTGAACATAATTTTATGTATTAAGTTGTACCCTCAACAGGCTGTAATTCTTGCTTTTTAAATTCAACTTGAGCTTCAAGGAYTCTTATATTTTCATCCAATCTTTCCCTTGCTCTACGAGACAATGTAAAATCATAAATTAAGTTTAATAGACYTGTTAAGTTTGGGCATGATGTTCTCCCATTTCAAACCATGTGTCATTCCCTTTAGTATTATTTCTTTGTTTAATGGTTGCACATGAAAAAACACATGAATATAAACACAAATCAAACAAAGAATCTTATTCCCAAGAGAATGACACGTGATCTGAAATGGAAAAACGTTWTACCCAAGCTAAAGAGATGAGAGATTCAGTTCCCCACATTTCCAAGAAAATCCTAGCCAAAAATGAGGTTGACAAGCACCTATTGAATCTCTTAAGATCTGCCCCAATAGAGGTAGATAGTTTTCCACAACAATTTCCAGACTACTTTYAATTACTATTTACTTACTGGGTAATGAATTCATCACACAGTTCGTCTGCTGGCTCATGAAGTTGTAGCAACAAGTCCACACACTCTGCTAACTGCTTGGGAGTTGACTTGAAAGAAATGATTAAAAAWAACAAGTAAATTCTCTCTATCCAGTGTACTCACKATATGACAATCAAAGTCACTTAAAWCAGGAAAAGCTATTCATAGTATTTTTCCAAAACAGATCTATAAATTGAGTGGAATTTTGTATGCATGCCTGCAACAAAGAAATGACAGACCTTATAGATCGCCTAGTCAGACACACTTCTATACACTCAGACATACCATATATTATGGCATATGCCATGTCTGTGTAGATAATTGTTATGCATGCCTGTAGCAAAGGAATGACAGATCTTATAGATCGCCTAGTCAGACACACTTCTATACACTCAGACATACCATAAATTATGGCATATGCCATGTCTGTGTAGATAATTGTTATGCATGCCTGTAGCAAAGGAATGACAGATCTTATAGATTGCCTAGACAGACACACTTCTATACAGACATGCCATATATTATGGCATATGACATGTTTGTGTAATTATTCCTCGATTATACTGCACGTACAGTACATGTATTTAAATTTCCTCATATGGAATCTACTGCGAGTAAAAAGGGAGGTCAGTTCAGTTACTCTCATACCTTAGGATTTCTCAGTTGCTCTCTTAGTCTTGTTATGAGTTCTTTGACTATTTCATCACAATCTTGATGGATSCCTTGAAATGATGGCATATGACTGTATTGGTGTAAGACATCYCTGGCTTTTGTGTAATACCTGTATTGATTTTATTTCCATGCCAAAATATTAGAAAAATCTGCACTTTTACTATAAATTATACTAAGACCAGGGTCCTAGGGGTRCCCTGAGGGGAGGGTCCCAGGAGTGAAGTCAGTAGAGGGATCCTAGGCATGCCCTGAGAAGATGGTCCCTGGGGGAACGTCCAAGGGTTGTACTGAGTAGAAGTTCCTAGTACTTTGTGAATTAAGTGGGGTCCAAGTGGTGAGCAAAGCGAGGGTTTCTATAAGTGTCCCTGGGGTAAACTGAGTAAAGGGTCCCTATGGGGAACAACCCAAGCATATAGTGAGTAAAGCGTCCAAGAGGACCTTTGAAAGCGTTCCAGGAGTGAAGGGTTCCAGGGGTACGCTCACAGGAGGGTCTTACAGGTGTAYAGTACCTGGGGAATGGCCTGTGGGCAATATGAGGGAAAGGAAATGCCATGATAGCATTCTACCAACAAATTCCAACTAGATTGTATCCCTTAGCAAATGACTAGAGGATTACCTGACAGCCAGTCCATATTGTTTCATTTCTACACATTTCTTTAATCTGGATGGTAATTCAAACAGAAACTGAAGCTGAAATAAAATCAAATACTAGACATTAATAAATGATCCAAACCTTGGATTATMGACTAAAGTGAAGACAGTTTCCAGAACAGACATAACAGATGCAGGACTGTGAGTTCCACACTACACTATAAGTTCAGTACCTTAGTTAGTAATGTATGGACACCAGATAATTTTGTAATTTGTTGCCGTTTGTCTTGTAAGGTGCTGCTTATCTTCTCACTGAAGTCTGTGATGGCAGACATGTTYTTTTCAAGCTCAGTCATCTCTTCTTCCATTTTCTTGAAATCATGTTTCATCTTTAAGATAATATGAAAAAATATTCATTAGAAATCCATTATTTATTTAATTCCATCCAACCTGCAGCAGTGAAATAGGGAGAGTCGCATTAGACTTTCAGAGGTAGAGSGAAGAAACTGAGTCAACTTGAATTGGCATTTAATGCAGTGCATTACATGTGGGACTTTTTTATTGGACGAATTAGAAGCCATCTTTGAAATATCTCCCCTAAAACAGTCCTATGATGCACTAAAATGCCAATTCAAACAGGTTTTTTACTCTACCTCAGAATAGCTAATAGAGCAAGGGGGAGCAAGCATGTTTTTTTTGTTATCATATTTTGCTATCATTAAAATACTCAACAAAACTTGTTASAGGTAGGAACTTCACATGTATAACCCATGGAGAGAACCTGGTACATCTAATCCCAGCAAGGCTCATCTGCATAAGACTCCATACCACCCTACTTCCCAGATCTGATACCAATTTTATAACGACCAAATTAGTCCCTTCCATGATCTGCTTTATCATTATCATCATTCACCTATTTTCATGTCCCCCCCTGATGGCAATCCCTACACCATTCAAGTAATAGTTTCCAAAGATGCTGAAAGKATATTTGCAGTGTTGATACTCTAGCTAAAAATATATCTGTTATCCTTGCCTTTCTTATGGTATCTGTCGCACTGATGAACTTATTATAGTTTTCGTAGACCAATGTCTGCATATCGCTGTCTAAAGCCTTGATCTCTAAAGTGAATGACAAAATGAGTTATTGAGTTTAATATAAGTCTTCCATCAGTGATAAAATAAAAAATTGATAATAATACCTAATTAAGTTTGGTACGGTTCAATTTTAGTCGATTTGGTTTGATTTAAGAATGGTTTGATTATTGAACATTCAATTGGGTTGGATTAACCCTTTAAAGGCTAAAAGGATCCAACACAGGCTCTTCCTGGAACATATAATTAGGGTGTTTTTTATTTCTCAATATCAAAATGAAAAACATATGACCAGTAGATATTGAGGCCTTATAACACACATCCAACACAATCCAAATTAATTGAACAATTGGAATTTGATTGGGTTGGATTACTAAACCACCCATTTTTTAGTTCTTAGGTTACAACGATTAAAGATGGATCCTTACGCTTGGATATGTCCCCTTCTTTATCCATAAGCTCAGTAAGTGTTTTTTCTTTGAATGTCTTGTCTAAGTATGTCTCAGGTTGGAAGTGAGCCCCATTGATGTCGCATGGGTCAATGGATGTGGGTTTCCCTGTCTCTTCGCCGACTCCATAGTACATCTTAAGAAGGCCACGCCTTTGCCGATGYCTATTACGAGCTGGATCATCATGATTTTCATCTGTATAAGAGATGATAAATTTGATTCATTTAGAACGTCAGCACTAGCACTTTTGAAGCAATTATTAGTGGTATATTGATTTCAAAGTTAGACACTACACAAGAAAAAGAAAGGTCAAAATTTGACCTTTAATGCTGTATATACAGGGCAGCAAAGGGTTATCTGCACGCCCAGGGGGGGGGGGGGGTACTCCCCTATATGAACTATACGGGGATGATCCGCTGAACAGGGTATGGTTTTTCGAGCTTCTTGTCATAAACAGGGTATGCAATTTCACTCAAGGTCCAAATTCTTCCTGAGTTTCTTGTCATATTCAGGATTTCTACTTTCGTATTGACTGAAACTGGTTACCATGGTCGAAAAAAAAATTATATGTGAGATGACATGATAATTGAAACAGGAACTCAGTGCAATTAATTATATCTTTTGTCATAAACAGGGTACCCCTTTCAGAATCCCAGCGGAACACCCCTACCCAAATTTTGGCGGAGTACCCCCCCGGGTCTGCACGGCTGGTGATAGCATCTAAATGTGGTGCATGATTCAAGATTATATTCCCAAATTAGCTGCATGATTGCATATTGCTACATTATATGTCATGCATGATAGTTCAAAAACGTTCTCCATGATGTGTGATTTCATTTAAAAACCCAGAGTGTAAACTGTGATGGGAAAGAAGAGATCAGAAAATAAATTGTCTGCATTACGAGAGTGTTGCAAGACATTCTAAAACAGTCTACTTTCTTGAATCAATATGCTTTTCCTGTTAGGTATTTTTATTTTCTCGAACGAGTTTTGGCAATAATATTCCTCTCTTCCGGCCGGCTGTATTAAATATTTGAGTCATCATGGTAAAATTAAATAAAACGAGATGGAGTAGGATGAGCTAAAATTGCAAAGAAATACATGTTACATAGATAATTATACGCATCAATAGATGTATARGGCATTGCCCAAATTTAGTATAAACGATCATAAGATCAGCTGTTAATAACATTCTAGAATAATAGGCGAAATCTCTTCCATATCTTGATCGCAGAACRAAAACAGAGAAATATATAAAGCAGAAAGATTCATTAAATATGTTGGAACATTGCCAAATCAATACGAAACTACTAAAGAGCTTTGGACGAGAAATAAACTGGATCAAAAGTTYAAAAGAATAAAAAACACCAACTCACCGTCCGCCATCTTGGATCCGACCTGGTTACACGTCAGAGCATGCGCAGTTTATACTCGGTCAAATTTGTTTTTGGGAGGAAAAAATCTCAAGGTTTGGTTCAAATAATCCCTAATTCTGGCTCTCCTAAGACCTTAAATTCCTCAAGACCAATTCTAGTCGAAGCCAGAAACGGTTGGCTATCTTCTAGACCTTTTAAAATTCTTTTATGGAAGCTGTTTGATTTTTGGTGGGACTGAGTTTAGAGACGAAGCARTTCAAAATGGCGACCAACATGAAGATTGGAATGAGGGTTGAAACTGTCGGTAAAGGACAGAAAGGAACCGTGGCTTATGTAGGCTCGACGTCATTTGCTACTGGMAAGTGGATTGGTGTTATTCTTGATGAACCTAAAGGAAAGAATGATGGAACAGGTATGTCAAAATTACAAATGTAGTCAGTGTACAGTATTACTACGATTACATATAGGCTTAATTAAGTGTAAGTTTACTATAATTATTTGCCATCTCATGTCTGCACTTACATCTTGTAGTGAGTATYTTAGAATGCGTGTATTACACGCATGTACACAAATGGACAGACATACGTGATTGACTGACAAACAGAATCTATAAAATAAAAATAGAAAATATAAAAACCCTTGTCATTGCTTATCACTGCTGCAAGTACAGCAGCGGCGCAGCTCAACAGACTCACAGGCGGGCAGATGCAATTAATGGACAGACAGTCCAACTTCATGATGGACAACCAGAAATGATTCAGTCAATTCAAAAAACGTTGTCGTTGACCAGCTCAAGCCTACACGGCTGGACCAAAAGGAATATGGGTAAAAATCACTGAAGCGGTTAAATATTCGTTCTGAATTAATTGTTCCCACTAGTAATAAGATAATAATGGCGAGAAACAATCCATCAAATGCATGTCTTCGGGTTTAGGGAAAGAATAACGAAGTAGTTACGATTCAGTTCACAATCCCGTAAAATATATGAAGGCATTAAAAAAAGTCTCCTTCAGTATTTCCCACTCGCCTAGGAAGGTTCCTGCTGTAAACCAGGCATAACTAGTCAGATAAAATTATGAAATCAACTCGGCTTCAATGATTGCTACCCAGAGTTCCTTTTGGTCCAGTTGCGTAGGCTTGAGTTGGTCGACGACAACATTTTTTGAATTGACTGTATATAAGAACATGCACAACACCTCTCTCCCACACCTCTCTGGTATAGGAAACTAACACTATCTATTTTGACCTCTCTTGATGACAGTWCAAGGAAAAGAATACTTCAAGTGTCCAGAAAACTATGGGATATTTGTCCGCCAGTCTCAGATTATCGTCCTTGATGATAAAACTGGCTCTCCTTCTCCTCCCAAGGCAGTAAGGCCATTGTCTGCTGATTTTGGAGGGTTGAAGGATTCCAAGAATGCACTGAAAAAGGAAAGGGTAAGAGATCTAGTCTAATCTCAATCTATAATGAAGGTGTATATATTCGGGAGGGTTGTGGGGTGTCCTGTGACCTCACCATTTACTTGCTGCTTACTTGTAATGTGTATGCATATAATTTGGGGAGGGGAGGGGGAGARATATTACATTGTCCAAGTTACAGGGGCCACTGTAGTGGGGGGGGGGCTAAGGTTGGAAAATATATAAGACTCGTATGGGAAAGAGGGGGCCGGGCTAAGAAAAGACCAGTATGGAAAAAGGAAAAAAAGTGGATGGGAGCTGTAGCACTCCCCTGCCCCACCCATTCTGCTGTCCCTGAGTTAGTGTGTAGTGACTTCTGCCCCCACCCCACTTCCACTGGAAAACAAGCCTATRCAGTACCTTTATATGCAAACCCTAGCCTTGCCTACTAGCCTATGCAGACGTTTTTGGTTAGTCACATACATGTAATTAAGCTTCTCTTTTTGTTTGTTCAGAGTCAATATTTGTGTGATAATCCTGAGGAAATCTCTGTAGGGGGCTAGACAAACCCAGACCTGTAGAAATGTGTAATACAGTACTGTACTGTAAATTARTTACACATTTTATAATCTTTTTCATCAGTCGTTTGGCTCAAGAGGATCACTTGAAAATGTTTCTCCTGAATCAAAGAAGTCATCACCACCAGTATCCAAACTACAGAGTCCAAGAGTAAAGCCACCACCATCCTCCAGTATTCCAACGCCATCTGCAACACCATCTACTACCCCTGCACCAGATACACCCTCTTTACCTACTAACAAGCCAGCAAGCTCKGGACTTCCAGAGAGAAAGCCATCAAGCTCTTCAGGTTATAGGATAGACCTCTTTAACTCTAGTGTAACGTTTTCTCRTTTCAGAGCATGTGTCATTATCTTGAGAATGTATAGTTCCAGAAATTATCCATACACACCCCACAGAAGAATTTGGAATTTCCAAGGGGGGTGGGCTCAAACAAAAAACAAAAAAATACAGAGTTTCTATTGACGGAAATTGGAATTTCCAGGGATAGGGGGGTCTTTTAAGAAAATCTCTGTGGGAGGGTATGGATAATTTCTGAAACTAGACGAAAAAGTTTCTTTGTTATTGCACACATTATTTGTTGTATCCATATTCATTTTTCTTCTCATATGTGCAGTCATTAAACAAAGAAATGATACTCTAGGGAATGGCACATGGTCTGAAACAAAAAAGCTTAACCTATAAGCAAATTGCATTTAGTTTTCAATTCTTGATACTTTTATAATAATAAAATCATATGATGACCAAAAATAATCAAAAATTCCTAGTAGTTCAATGACAAGCTCATTATATTGTTTCAATGCAAAGTTTTGAATTGTTAAAGTTCCTTTCTTGTTCATCAGGACCATCTGTGTCTGCTGACGAGTTCATAGAACTTCAACGTAAAGTCATGGAGAAGGACAGAGTGATTATTGACCTGGAGGGGAAGCTAGACACATTAAAAGCAAAAAGACAAGAAGATAAATTGAAAATGAAAGAATTGGAGAAAAACAGAATGCAACTGGAACAGGTAAAAAATGGTGATGGGAAAATGAAAAATTAGTGCCTCTCCATAAAATCAAATGTCTTAAAGATACAGTGTGAAGTATGTTTCTTCAATCAATATTTTTTGAAAAAAAGTTCAGAGTTCCASGGGAATGAGTTCCAGTAGCTCAGTTGGTTMGAGYGTCTGACTAACAAAGAAAAGGTTGTGGGTTTTATATCCCAGCTGGAGCTCAGAATCTGTTTCCAAAAATAACGCTTGAAAAACATTTTTTATGTATTCAATAACTTATGTTAGCACACAAAAAAACAACACCTTAATATCAATGTACTGTATCTTTACGATAATTCCTATCACCTACCGTCAAGTCTTTATTACAGAATTAATCCTGATAGTAATCAACTGTTCCCTTCATGTTGTCAAAATTAAGCTGCCCAGAAATTATAACATATTACAAAGCTTCATTGCACTCTCCCTTCATTACAAATCTGCAGTAGGACAGCATATTACAAAACCTTTTCCTGCCCTCCCCTCTCTTCAGTACAAAATTAAGACAATGTATTACAAACCTTATTTCATCTCTTATTCCCTTCAATACAATTATACCCCCCCCCCCCCCCCCCCCCCCGCCATGAATAATATCTTATCTCTTTGTTATGATATGCAAAATATGTGTCTAAAATCCAGGTATTTCCCATACAAAATCAGAATATTAATTATTTCTCTATGCAAACCAAGTTTTAGAATTATTKAACTTCAATTAAAGGCAAGATTACCATAGAAATTTTTTGTGAAAATGATTTATTGATAGTTTAAATTTAGAATTTTTTTTTGTTGGAAAAACATTCAATCCTTTTAGAGATACTGTCTGTCTGCCAAGGTTCATACAGTATTGATATCAATATCTTTATATTGCTTATATCAAAAATATATTCATAGTAGTTAAGGATTAAGGTGTCAGAGTCATAACCAGTAGTATTTCATTCTTTATTACCCCTCTTGAGAACTCATYTTAAGAAAGTCAACATTCAAAAATCAAAATCAGAAACTTAAAAATGTGGAAGAAAATAATTGACTTTACACAATTAATGATAATGGGAAATACGGTTTATTCTAAAATGCAAAATAACAGTATGAACACTCTAACTTTTAAAATCTTTTTCATCTCAAGTAAAATGTGTCTTTTTGGGATGTTGCTATGGCAACACACTGAGGGTCTAGCAACATGTGAGAGCATCATTTTTGTTTTCAATATCATGATAATATCTTTTTGTTTGATTTAATGATATGCTAATTTTGTTAAATTTTTTTTTCAAATTATAGAATTTTGCAAAGCTTAGATTTAAGGATTTTCGGGTGAAGTCTGCTCTTCTTTCAAATAGGATTTATATTTTTGTTATTTTTAGAGATTATTTTATCTTCCCAGTTTGAAGTTGTTAAACATTACCTATTATTGAAGATTTGCTTTGAATTTCAAATTCAAAGTCAAGGGCTAATCTCAGCTGTTTCTGTGTAAACAATAAGATAAAACAAAATAGAAAAGAGAAAGATGGCAGGTAAAGTCTTTTTTYCCCCAAAAAAGTTATTTTATTCCTCTTATCTAAATCCAAAATTTACATCCTTTWTGAGAATTCAATGAAAATAGATTTAAGGAGTAATATTATAATTTTTCCCCATTTGATGCAGAGATTTATATCATATGTGGATTGTTAATTGCAGATGATAGAATACAAAAGCAAATGGCAGGAAGCCCAAAGAGACCTCCAAAATCAGCTTGCTGCTGCTAGAAAGGTAATGTTCTAACACCTATATGCATCTATCATTAATATACAGTCATATATCTGTATTTCTTTGCAGATCTCAGAGCTCTTATGTACGTGTATTTGTAAATTTTGAAATATAGGAGGAGATCGTCAACTAGCCAAAATTACTCTGAGTAGGGTTTTCATTAAGTTTTGAAATAACGGGATAAAAACATGGTACTAACTTAAGCCGAAGAATATTGCTTAGTTCCTAGAGCATTCTCTAGTATCAGACACTCCTTATGAAAACCCTGCATCTCTAGAGAGTGATTATAATAGAAGATCTTTGAATATGTTAAATATTGTATCTATCTTTACGAGTGTTAACAAGATAGGAAGAGCATTATCTTGAGGAAGCTTGTAGACAGYTAGAAAAACTAAACTAATACAAGCTATAAGACAGTTTTTTTAAAATGTAAGAAGTAACTAGATCACAGGTAATAGGGCTATTGTTTTTAGAAATTGGATAAAAATGGATAACTGAAAAGATTTCTGACCAATGGGGAAAAAAACCAAAACGATTGTGATTTAGCTGAGGCAAACATGTGCAAATGAAATACAAGTATTTCTATTTCAAGAAATTATKAAAATAACCAACCTTTGATAATAAAATAATCATATTATTTTGTTAAAATGTAGAACATGCTAATGAAAATAATTTGCATTTTGCATTTTGTAATCTATTTTTTAAAATCACATTTTGGTTTTACTATAACTTTTAAATCTTTCTGATCTCCATCTTTAATCTTTTCCCTGCTCAGGCCTGTTGTTTTAAAATATTTTTKCTGGAATTAAATTATTAGCCTGAGAATTAGCTGACATTCTAAAAATAAAGCAACATACAGTGCAATAAATTTAATTATTCACGTTATATATATTTTTTCTTTCTTTCATTTGGTTATKCTAGCTAACTTTTGCAGGATAACAAACGTTTTTATTTGTCTTGGTTGTATATTTATTATAGCATGTAATTAGGTATGTACTGGTAATCTCTATGTAAAAGTTATCTTATAATTCTAACCTCTTTCTAAAACCAAGCAATAGCTTATAATGAAARGGTATATTTTGTTGTGACTGAAATCTAAACTCAAGTGTTGCTTAAGATTATGATAATTATTTGCAATGTTTATCTGGGATTAGATATATATATATATTAACTTGAGGCGTCTCAACTTGTAACAGGAACTCAAGGAAGCTAACCAAAACAAAGACGATCATTCAGATGATCTTACAGAGCTACAGGAAGCTGTGGAAATGGCTACTTTAGACAAAGAAATGGCAGAAGAGAGAGTAAGTAGTCACATGTTAATATTAAGCCTCTAGAGAATATACCACTTGATCAAGTAAAAAAACTGTTAAGCACATTAAATTGTCAAGAGTGTGAATGCAGAAATATGCTTATAAACTTACCAAGGCATATACAATTGTAATATTGCATTCATTTGAACACCCAAATAATAGKGTACTATGTAGCATTGATCTTGCAAAAATATATTAAACCTTTTTCAACACCTTGGRCAATTATTCACATTTCTCTCATTGCAAGGTCAATGCCGTTCTCACTTTCTTGCACATGTCCATGGTTACCTTTTAAGATGGCACAGGGAACTGTGAAGATAACTCTTCATAATCTAATCCATGCTATTACTTAATAAATATCAATTTAAGCTCTCTTTGCAAAACATTTCTGACAAAAGAAATATTTTTTTTGTAGCTTGAAAGTCTACAACAAGAGAATGAACAGTTGAAAGACAGAGTAGAAGAGTTGACTCTTGACCTGGAGATCCTGAAGAATGAGATCAGCGAAGGAGGTAGGCTGTGTCCATCACATTTATCACAAGCTGTTTATTCAATAAATAATGAAATTTGTATATTTAGCAATAATTATTATTATTACTCCTCCAGCCTGAATGGGCTATGAGTCAATACCCCATGAGGCCTAATGGGATATTGACTCATAAGGGAGAGAAAATTAATTGTCTTAGTCAAATCCAACTAGTACATGTAGGTTAAATATATAGATTAATCTTTAATATATAAATTAATAATTAAATTTTTTAGTTTTCAGAGACAGCACTTTTCGCTACTAGTAGGCTATAACTTATAGCCTAGTCTGTAGCCTAGTATTAAGCTTATCCAATCAAAATGCAGCATTGATGATAGAGCGTTACTAGTTGTATTTGACTTATAAGCTTTACACTAAAATTCATAATTTTGTTGATGGGTTTGTACAGGAATGGAAGGAGCTGCTGCCAATGCTCAGGTCAAACAACTAGAGCAACAAAACAGCAGACTAAAAGAAGCCATTGTTAGGTAAGGAATCTTATCAAATGAGATGTTTTTCTTCCCCAGGTTTTCCTCGATCCTCTCAAAATCAACTCAAATTACATATAATTCAGAGTGGTTAGAGCTGTGTTGCAGGGTCATACATACTGTAAACTGTATAGAAAATGGCAGAGGTGCCTTTTTATGCTTTCAGTTTCATCCCCTTTGAGCTGCGCCACTGCTGTACTCGTGGTGGGGATTAGAAATAACGAACTGAAAAACAAGTTCGAATAGCTAACGGCAATAAAATACAATAACATTTTAAAACTTTTGTTTTACAAACACCACTCCCCGTACAGGGCTCTCCCATGAAGTTCCCTCCACATTTACTACTTCTAAATTCTACAGCATACAACACAACTCACATGTTGATTTTTTATGGAGGAAGGAAACCAGAGAACCTGGTGAAAACCCTCGTAGCAAGGGAGAGAACAACACATCAAAGTAACTCAACTTACATATTATCCTGTCTGAGTCGGGGCTCAAACAGGGACCACAGGGGTGAGAGGCAAGCTGTAAACCACTACACCACCCATGTCACCCACCTAATAAAAGCACATGACACATTAAAAGTTTGAATACACAATCTCCTAGGATGAAAGAAATTCAAGTGATAGAGAAGCAGCAGAATCAGTCGTTACAAAAACAAGTGAAAGATCTTCAAACAGCTAACACTACTCTGCAGGCAGAGAGGGACAAATACATGGAGGAACTTGAGGTACTCAGGACTCGATCTTAGCCCAGTTGTAGGAAGGGTGGATAGAGTTATCTGGGCCTGGTTGTACAAAGCCTGGATATCGCTATCCAGCAGATAAATCCTTATCCAGTGGATAAGCCAATGCTGTTATGCAATAAATTTATCCACTAGATAAAATTTAATCGTTGGATAGCGCTATCCAGGCTTTGTACAACCGTGCCCAGATGGATAAGTCCTTATCCAGTGGATAAATTTTTTTATTGGATAACAGCATCAATTTATTATCCACTGGTTAAGGTTTTATCCATTGGTTAGCACTATCCATCCTTTGTACAACTGGGCCCTGATGTTTTAAGCTGGAAAGAGGCTCTCCCAAAAAACAAAAGCTGGATGTGCCAAAATGTCAGGTTGTCGGGGTCAAGATTGCTATCTCGAAAAATAAATACAAACAAAAGGTATTGACAATTATATAATATTATTATTATTTATGTTTTCAGCAAGTGGAAAATTCTGTTGCTGAACTGAAAGAACAGGTGTGTTGAATATAAGGCATTAAGTGCAAATTATTACACTATCATGAACAACATATATAATTAAAGACTTAAATTACAATAGATGACAAATTTCTCCTAAATTTCAAAGTGACATTTCATGTGTAATTTGTAACTTCACATGTTAAATTTCACTGTTGCCTTAGGAAAGGTGGGTTTCTTCTCTTCCAAAACAAAATGGCTTCTAGCTAGTCAAGACTGATAGGGATCCAGGATTTTAAAAGTTAGGAGGGTAACCAGTCATTTTGCCCACGGACCATTTCGCCCACGCCAATTCGCCCATTCATAAAATCATCGATCATGCGTTTGCCAATTCGCCCACGTGTAGAATCACTTTAAGAAATATGTTACCATGACATAAAAAAAGTAGTTCATGATTTACCAACCGGTACCTACCAACCCTACTTGATGCTTCAAAATGYGAACTTTTTATACGAATACCGGTCGTTTCGCTACCACGCACTTTCGCTACCGTCGGTTGGCTACCACCCGGAGTCCTTTCGCTACCATCATGAAGTCCTTTCGCTACCATTGGAAATTACCAAAACAAAACTTCGATGAGACTTGTTAAAAAGAAACATAGCCTCTTGGTTGTTTGAATTTTATTTCCTGCATTTTAAGGATTTTAAGAACTGACGATCAGCTTTGCAAACGGGAACCCATGGAATCACCCTGGATTTACTACTGTTCATTGATCACTTGACCAATTCAAATTGGTTTGATTGATAATTCTTGTCATTATCATTACCTTAGGTTGATACTGCTCTTGGTGCAGAGGAAATGGTTGAAATCCTCACAGATAAAAATCTGGAGCTTGAAGAGGAATTAAGAACTCTCAATGAGACAGTTGCCGACCTGGTAAGGATTTTTGAAACATTTTTTTAATTCAAATATTTATGACAGCAGTGAGCACCAAAGTCTTACTCTTGTACTTTTTAGGAAGCATTGCGTGACTTGAATGAGGAGCTGGAAGAAACACATTTACAGGCAGAAAGAGATGCAAGGGAAGAGATAGACATGTTGAAGAACAAAGTGGTGGAAGTGAGGAGTCATCCCATCCCATCTTATCTCATTTTATCCTTCATTTTTCCTACCTACATCTGTCCATTTGTCCATCCCCACTAATACATCCTATGTCATCCTATCCATCTACTCCTCCATGCCATCCTATCAATCTATTTCATCCCATTCATTCACTATAGCACCAATCCATCCCTTCCTACATCCAGTTCTATTTCATCCCATCCATCCACTTACCCACTTTCATCCCTTCCTCCATGCCATCCTATCATTATCCCATCTTCGACTAACCCACCAACCAATCTTGCCAATCTATTTCATCCCATTCATTCACTATAGCACCAATCCATCCCTTCCTCCATCCAGTTCTATTTCATCCCATCCGTCCACTAACCCAAAAACCCATTCCTTTCTCTGTACCATCCCATTCATTTTCTCTTATCCATTCATGCATTTTGCTATTCATATTATATTTAATCATCTTTTTCAATACATTTGTTTTTGTAGGCTGACCGTAAATTTGAAATGGCCCAAGAATCTGTCCATGATTACCAACAAACGATTGAAAAGTTCAGAGACCTGGTAACGAAATTGCAGGTGAGTTTTAAAGACACTGAGATTCATAGCTCAAGAGGATTTATCTATGTAATATACACACATATTGTATCTTACAGGACAGTAACAAGGAACTCCAGAGCAAGCAGGAGGGAACTGAAATGCCACATATCAACATACCTCAACCAGAGTTCACAGACTTTAAGGTTAAGACAGCAGAGATCAAATCTCTTGCTAAGGTAAGCTTATTCACAATGACATTGGAGTACTCAAAAAGTGTTTGTGATGCCATTTATGGGGCATTGCCACCCAAACTTAATTGCATTCAAAATTTCCTTGATAGATGTAATAAACGGTGCCATATTAGAACAATCAGATAGAAAAATTTTAGAAAATGCTAGAGAACAATTCTTTGAATAACTTAGTGCCTATATTATCTTAGAAAAAGTGGCTGTGTTATGCCAGAAATTAATACTAGTAGATTTAAAAATAGTTTTTTTAATAGATTAATTTTTAGATATTTTTAGTGTATTGAGACGTTTATCTGTAGTTTTAGTATTTTAGAATTCATTTATGTATTTTTATTGCACATTTTTGATTTGTAATTAATCAATTGAATAAAGAGTTATTATTATTGTTATYATTAATATTATTATTATTGATAGTATACTGTAGACCCTTTGTATCAATTCCCAGAGTAGCTCAATTTGAAGGGCAAGACAATAGAATTTTACTCTTACTCATGGCAATTAATCCTCTTAACTCTTGATTTCAAGAGGAATTGGTACGGGCCTGTTGACCTCCAGTTTTACTGTGATTCTATTTTAGACTGTTGACAATGAGATGAGAAAGTTTCAAGTGGAACAGGCCAATGAACACATTAAAATGCTCAACAGTTTTCTACCTGATGCTTTTCTGAGCCGAGGAGGTAATAAACCTGTAGACTTTTGTTAAAGAACAAGAGAAATGACTTATTCAGTTGTGCGTACTGTAAGCAACTTAGTACATGTTGTATGGTACTAGTAACCTATTCCGTAAATTTCAGGGGATAATGACAGCATCCTGTTGCTTCTTCTTATTCCAAGAATGAGTTTTAAGACGGAGCTTCTCATCTCTCAACTAAGACAAAAGGTAAGGTAAACTGAATGCAAACTGTCTCTCAGTAGATCAGTTATACACTGTAGTATAAAGCTGTTGTACAAGGACCGCTCTACCATCTTTGAAATGAGGAGGGGGCATGGGGTATAGATTTTGAAATATAGCAGACTTGTTGAAGAGTGAATGTTTGATAAGCTGTCAAACATTTAGTGGATATTTATGAGCAAAATGTTGGGTGAGGTAAAACCCAGTCCCTCTTTCTACAGGGGTAACGAGGAGGTACATGTACATGTACTTCTTTACACGTTTTAGTGCTGGAACAAACTAGAACAACCCTCGGTGTAACTATACATGTTCAACCAATCAGGAATGAGAGTGAATTTTTCTTGATTATAGTTGGTATTTTTTAATCGTAGTATGACATCTCAGCGTGCTTGGAAGATTTGTCCTTGATATCTACTACCAATGGTGATGGTCTTAGCTTTGCCTGTGGTCTTACTTACCTTCTTGCCAGATTACAAGCCGTTGTGAAACATTTTGAGAGGTAAGATGGTATAATGTTTGGAACTTATAATGGTCAACGTAAAGGTGAGGCAAGATAAAGCATGAAAGTGAGGCTGGGTGACTTTGGAACAATAAAGATGATAGCGAGGCTGTATGTCAAAACAACAATGAAGTATGTCATTGACTGGAGGCAATTGAAACAATAAAAATGAAAGTGAGGTTGGATGTCAAATCAACAATGAAGCATGACAATGAGGCTGAGTATCTTTTTGTGTTACTGCATCTGACAAAGAAACTACGCAAAAAGGTTCATAATTTATCTTTTCATTTTTCAGGGCTCTACATAAATGTGACACAAGCTTGTTTAATAAACTAGTTGGTATTTACCCTGAATTAGCARTACATGAGAAAGCACTGGACACCCTGATTGATCTTCTCTGCAAGAACCATGTTAGTTGAACACAAACTGCTTTGCCAGATCTTTGGAGTTTTTTTTGACTATTTTTGTCATGAACAACAAAAATATATTGCCCAATACATCTTTGTTTCTTGTGGAGTTTTGTTGGTTAGTTGGCAGGACTTGGCTGAAGTTCCATTATTTCATTTAGGGCAATCTAGGGGGAAGGGGTTAACCCGAATGCCTAAACCATGATCAACGACATCATCTCCCTCAAAGACAACTACAAACACTGCAATTAGATCATCTTGATTGAACCAAACCAGGCAAAGGACAAGTTCGATCCACCTAATTAAAAGCTAGGTGTTTTTTTTTTGGTTCACCAAACTACAGTCCTCTTATGGTTCGGTTTGTCAGATCAAGCCCCCCTGGGTGAAAATTCTGGATCCTCYCCTGTATCTTTTTTTGAAGCATATCATGAGTAATTTAGAATTGAAGTATATTATGGTATGTAGGTTTCATTATTATAGATGTTTTGTATCCACCAAGTAATACCTTTTTCTTAACTAAGCTTTCGGAGATAATTCTCCATCATCAGGGTATTGAAAAATAATTTACTTCGCGCTCTATAATTATTATTTTTCAATACCCAGATGATGGTGAATTATCTCCGAAAGCTTGGTTAAAAAAAAAGTATTACGTGGTTGATACAAAACATCTATAATAATTTAGAATTGTTTTTTCATAAATTTCTGCAGCTTGATGAAAATATTGGGATGGAGCCACTGGAGAAAGCCATTCACTACTACACCGTAAGTACACCACGAAATATTATTGCCCACACAGGTAGTTTTGGTCTATGGTAGTACCTTTGCATGCGCGAAGTAACGGGATTATTGTTCTGTATTTGTTTTAGACAATGGTTGGGTTTCACTTGGCTAATAATCCAGTATCATGTACAGAGTACCTCAATGATCAGCTGAAAATCTTTAACATAGCCTGTGATGGGATGACCATTGATATTGAAAGACTCAAAAGTTTATCAAAGGTAAAAAAGATTATCTTCGTGTTCCTCCAACCATTCTTACAACTAATCTGCCCATTTTCCTTCCAACCATTCTTCCATCAATCCATACATCTTTCCATCTATCTATCCATTCATTCATCGTCCATCCGTCCGTCCGTGCATCCGTCCGTCCGTGCATCCGTCCGTCCGTGCATCCGTCCGTCCGTCCGTCCATTCATCTTTCCATCCATCTTTTAATCCAACTATCAATCCATCGATTCATCCTTTTCATTCATTCATCCATCTAATCATTCTTTCAACTGCTGAGTATTTTATTGTCTACTTTCCCCCAAAATAAGCTGTTTTATTAATGCATTTTTCCCTTTCTCACCAGACTTGTTCCGAAGGCAGTGAGTTTGGTGCACTGGTACAAGATATGGAGCTGAGGAAYGTGGAAGTGAGGCAGCTCTGTAAAAAGGTATTTGCACAAGTTATTCTTCATATTCATGACATTACCAATCGTAAAATCTACTTTAAAATACGATGAATGCATTACTGGTAGTAAATAGAGATGCTACTCAATCTGTGCTCTTTTTAGATATTTTAAATGTTTCTTCCCCCCTGTCTTTTTAGATAAAGAGACGAATGCCACAGGACGACAAGAGTATTCTATCCTTCCCTGAAAAGGTGTGAACACAGGGGTTCCATTATTTACACCCAACCCCAGATGCATTATCAAAGGGCCCCAATCCTTTTCTCTTGGTGAAAAGGTGTGAACACAGGGGTTCCATTATTTACACCCAACCCCAGATGCATTATCAAAGGGCCCCAATCCTTTTCTCATGGTATCTTTCAGTTCTTATGCTAGAAGTCCCCTGTTTGGTGTTTGGTTTAAGTTTAATTTGCATGGACGAGGATTAGTAGCTAGTCTAATATTCCCAGGGGGTGGGGGTGTGGGGAGTTGTCTTTTGGAGACACAAAAACGCCATGTATATCCTTATTAAGTTTAATTTGCATGGATGAGGATTAGTTGCTAGTCTAATATCCCCAGGGGGTGGGGGTGTAGGGAGTTGTCTTTCTGGAAAAAACAAAAACGCCATGTGTATCCTTATTTTTAACATAAGCATTTCAAACTTATTCCTAGATTCAGCAAGATTTGGTGGAGTCGATCAAACAACAGCAGCTGCTGGTCAGGTTCGCACAGGACCTGGTGGCTCTTCTGTCCCA
>NW_022259058.1:798561-814903 GCF_009602425.1 Actinia tenebrosa | reverse complement strand
TTTTGGTTCTGTTTTTTTTAAATGGCCGATCCCTGGTTACGCCACCGAAAAGCTATCTTAGCTCCTATAAAGTGCATATATTTTTGGGAAAAAATCCTATATTTTCCTATACTTAGAACTTGCGCAGCCTATATTTCCTATCAAATTTGTCTAAAAAGTGGCTGGGATGCCTGTGTTCGTCTTAAAAGAACAATTCTCAAGGGAATGTCATGTGATCTGAAATGGGCAACTTGCATACGAAGCTAAAAAGGTCTATTAGTAGGAGAACTTTGACTTCATTAAGTTTAGTTCGCATTGACCCATAATTCTATGCGCAATGCGTAGGAGTCCTTCAACCCCATTATAAAGGCCTAATACACACGTTTTCTTATATCTCTCTCTTCTCAATAGTGTTTCAAGGGGTTACCTCTACCAGATCAGCAGTTTACTGCAGTAACAGTCGAAGCTAAAATAGATTATCACAAACTAGTAGATGTTGGTAAGTTCTCCAGATACCAAATACTAATAAATTTTTTGAACTCAATGACTAATTTTTTTAGCTGCATGACTACGTCATTGGAGGTAATTGAAATAAAGCAGATTTCGTGAGGGGGGGGGGGGGGGGGGGGGGGGGAATGTACGCTATGAATTTTCCGTGCCTTGCTGTAACGGTGACATTGACGATTGTTGTATCGGAGATTTAGATGGTAATCTTGTGTGCTGTAATTTTGTTGAATAGATGTCAATCCATACCGAGACTATGTCTTGTTTTCTCACGGTAATACGAAATCTACTAGAGCAGATTTCGTTTCACTGTGAAACGGCACGGCACGGCACGGCACGGCTCATGGCGACGTCATTTGAACCGATCACAGCGCACGAGGTCACTGCTTAGCCAATCAAAATTCTTGTCTACGCCACCGTCACAGTCGCGCCACGATACATCAACCCCGTGAGTTTTTATTTAAAGTTGCTTTACTTTCCTTATGCCATCGTGTTGGTAAGGACTCGTATCCCCCCCCCCCCCTAAAGTCTACTCCAGCCAACTCCTTTACTTTCCAATCATTCTCTCCTTATAGAACTGAATCTTAGAGAAAAGGAAGAGGTACTTGTCATTGGTTACAAAGATGGCGATGTTTGGCGACCTGTGAGTAACAATAGTAATAGCAGTGGCGGATCCAGGGGAGGGGTGCAGGGGGTGCGCACCCCTCCCTGGGTTAACATTGTGCGCAGACCCCTCCCTGAACAAATTTCTGGATCCGCCCCTGAATAGCAGTTTGCATTATGTATGAGAAAGTACTCAAGATTACTCTCATGATTCCGTATCGTTAATGTAATTCTCCATCGTTAAAAAAATCCTTATCATCCATTTCTCTGTTCGACGATTCAGGGTCTTTATCGGAATGATGCCTTCAATTTCACGTCTGAATGGTGAGTAATCGAACGACACGAAAGCATTAGGGGCAATTTAAAACATAGCATAATAGCCCATTCCCATGATGTATCACCTTAATACTACCACCAGAATCCTTTGCATATATTAGTTTTTTCATATTCAAAATTTTATTTCCTCATGAGAATTAAAAGAGTAGAAGAATTGCTGCTATTGCAATCCAACATCATCTATTTGTGCAACTTTTTTTCAGCTTTTTGCGTTTTTACTTCCCTTTATTCCCTTTATTCCCATTATTGATTAATGAACGCGTCGATGAACACCAAAAACTAACGCGTTTGGAATTTGCCAAAGTCCCAGTTCTCAACTCCCATGAGCATGACAGCAGTTGAGAAATAGTTGTACATATATTGTTTATGAGTTCAAATGAATTTTCTCTCTCTCTTGTCCTACAGGTGGCCAGGCATACAAAAGGGCAAATTTGGATGGTTTCCCGGTAAGTTCCTCTAAATTAATATAATTTGATTTACTTCCTCGTTTTTTTCTTTCCTACAAAATTTCCTTAGAAAAAAAGGAAAGAAAAAATTATAATTTAATTTACAGCTTTCCTGCTTTTCGTTTCTACAATTTTTTCTTCAAAAAGAAACCAGAACTGAAATGCAGTAATCTTAATTTCGATTATTGTTTTAGCTCAATGTGTGACAGGACAAGAAACGACGTCATTGTCAGTATCAGAAGATAAGGTGAGTACTGGTCAGTTTGGAACTACCAGGATGAGAACTTCAGCATGGCTTCATACCGCTGCGGATCCCGGAGAACCGTTATCGTTCTTAAAACGTGTTTTCGGCCACAAACATCTGTGACTTCAATGCAAAGGAATGTGTTTAGGCATTTGGGCTGTATTTCGCATGGTCATCGAATTGTCATTGAATCGTTTGTATAATCTCCCTAGATGAGCTTTAAGCTCTTGGAGAAAATGCAGAGAATAAATATGTTTAAATAAAAAAATTAAAAAAATCGTTTATGAAAATATTTCCCCTACTTTTTCCCCACTTTTTGTTTAGAGATTTTTGCCTACTTTTTTCTTCATATTTCTGTTTTATTGGATTTTAAACTCGTATTTTTCACTCGACATTTCTACAAAGATGATTGTCGCTGGAAACACAATGCATGCGTTTTATTTTCTTACACAAAACTATTGAGATCCGTAGAAGCATCAGTGCTCTCAACACCAGCCAATGAACATTGTTCTTCTTTCTATCTTTTATTAGATTCATCCAATCCCGACAGCTGTGGCACTGAACCAAATCAAACGCACCATGATGATATGGGTGAGCTAGCAATGTGTTTTGGACCAATTCGGTTCAGTGGATAAATTCCTCAATATTTGCTGATCCTGAGGTGAATAATTGCTAAATATTCATTTGTAACTTTGTGTTGCATTTCTTTCCCAGACTGGTAGTAATGCCCCCTTTGCTCGGGACATTAAAGTTGTCAAAATCTACCGACCTGATAAAACGTTCAAGGTAAAGAAATAATAAGTGTAATATATAAAAAGGTATTATGGCTAAATACTTGGAATTTTGCCTTTAAGTTATCATCTCTTGACCAAATGTTTTTACATAAAGTATATAAGACAATTTTTTAAATGTTGAAATGTTCTTGTTTTCAGACTTGTAAAGTTGAAAGTGAGTTCACAACAGAAGAAGTTTTGAGGTACGTTTACCATCTCCAAGGATATCTCGTAATTGGAACTACCCTCATTTTCAAGGCGATTAAATTTGATTTTTTTTATTCAAACAGACAATACACCCTTCATAAGAGTTTCTGTGGAGCAAAAATTGATACCGATAATCTAGATCTGTGGGAAGAATCTTTAGATGGGTCAGGTAAGAGACCAACAATACGACTCAAAAAATATAATATAAATGTAATAGAGAGAAGGTTTCATGTCGACCTAGAAGAAGAATATTTGGATTTTTATATGGCAAGTCACTGTGAACCATTTGAACAGCAAAGACGAACTTTACCATCAAATCACACTGAATCTACATTTAGAGATATTCTTCCTGCTGCACTACAAGTTATTGGAAGCCCCAAGCAACTTGTCCCCTTCTTCTTACTATGATGAACGCTGTCATAAATTTGTCATCCATTTGAATTGTTTGTGATGATTTGTGATTTCAGTCTGGTAGACTAATATGGTTAGACCATTAAAACTATTTGATTATATTTTTTAGTTAGTAAACTTCTGGCAAAAGATTCCACTTTGGGTGATGTCATAGGTTCTTGGGGCGAGTACAAAGTAAGTATGCTGCTCCCTCCCCTCCCCTTGATCTCTTCATGACAGATTTATGTGGCTATAGAAAAAATATCACATTGCCTGTGGAGAAGATTAGCCATGGGAAAACGAGGTCGAAAATCTCTGCAGTTTAGCTTTACGATAGTCCTCTGATCATTTTTTCATGTACGTATGTATATATAAGGGAAGCACGGGTGGTGCGTCTTGGTCCTGTGCAATCCCTATTCTTGCTATCTTGTAAAAACAGTTGCTAGTTACTTCTCTCCTGTGTGCTTCAATCGTTTCTCCATTTACTCCAGTTTTCCTTCCTCCACTTAAATCAACTCATATATTCTTTCTTTAAATTTTTAAGATTCTAAATTTAATTGTGTCAATGCTGTAGTCAGGGGCGTAGCGAGGCCAATGTAGCATTTTCGCGCCAATATACACGCGTACGCCTTTCATCTTAAGAGTTTCCCAGTCCCTCAGAGTTCCCTACCCCATCACTATGTCACTGATGTTCGTTTTTTGTGAATGACAATGTTGTATCCCTTTGCAGGCCAATATGAGACTAGTAATACGTGAAAAAGGAGAAACCCGTGCTGGACACAAATCTGCCATCCTCGACATGTAACATCAAGACTCAAAATCACAGCCCATTTCTCATGATTATGATGTGGGGCAGACTCTTTAAATTATTATAGTAATTTCTCCATTCTGCAGGATCAGATCCAAAACCACAGATTATGCAGAATATCAAAATAAGTATCAGCGAGCAAAGGGCATTTAGTTTTGCTGCAGTGCTCTTGCATTTCAGACTGTGTGTCATTCCCTTAGATTATATTTCTTTATTTTAGCCATACCATTTCAATGTATCCTCCCTGGCTTAACTGAAAAAGAAAGAAATAACAGTCAAGGGAATGACACGTGGACTGATAAGAAAAAAGATGTCCAAAGTAGATTGGTCACTAATTGGTAATTCTGGAAGTCAAGCGGGTATGGCAACTGAAGCTACTTACAGTTACTGTAGATATGTTCATAGCTCAACTAATTTTCCTTGTGCTTGCGGCGAGCATCCCTTACCATGGGATGAAAGATATGGCCACTATGTTGATTGACATGAAGACACAAAAGACACCAAGAACAAATCTTTTGTAAAAGTCAACCAAAATGATGGATATGACATCTCAAGGATCCCAAGAATACAATTAAGGCTGCTGCTTATTTAATGCATAATGAACCTAATCAAACTCTTAGGTTACTGTGAATATTCATGATTATTACTAGATATTTTTTCAAAATGAAATCTGAACAAATAGGGCATTTCAAAAGGTGTCAGACGTCAGCCGGTGTGCAAATATATTATTTTTTTTATTATGGTCCTTTTTTGTTGATTTTTTAAATAAAAGTTCAAGGAGATTTCTAGTCACCCAATCTATAAGTCTACTACTTTTGAGCAGGCTTATCATACAGTATTTTAAAAAAACGAAAATCTTATTAGAAAAATAATTTAAACAATATGTACGATCAACTTACACACAACACAACCACTTGTTGCTTATAAGAGATTCCTTTGAAGCTGATGGATTTTGCCTGAGGTATGGCACAGGTTAGCTAGGCATGTGTCATTCCCAGACATTTTCACTTCTCCAAATTTGAATTCCTATTTTGTACAATGGGTGAGCCTTGATTTCATATGACTTTGAATATTCATGCATTCAAGTTAAGGTCTGTGGAATTGTGACATTTTCATATTGTTGAAGTTATATTAATAATTATATAAATATATTATATTTTTTACTTAAACAGTCTATTCTGCCCACTTGTGCCGCACTTCGGTGAAATCCGTAGCAGTGGCCTCGTGGCTTGTATCCTCAGTTCTCCGCCAATGAGTTTGACAAATGACAAATATCTGCCAGTTGCTTTGAAAGATATTTGTAAAAATAAAACAACGTGTAGACTGATATTTTCTTACCAAAAAAGATAGTGTTTATTGTTCACAATATATAAAAATAGTTGTAAATAATCTTAATTTTTATCACACAAAATTGACTACAGAGTTTTAAACCATTAATTAAACAAAATTAACAAATATTGATTAATTTAAAAAGATAAAATACAGTATTCGAAAAAAGAGTGCAAACCTTATATCTGTGAAATAGTAATTATATTAGTACAAAATAGCACCAATAAATCGGTTAAAAACAAAAGAAATAGATGTGTTTAGTGTTATTTAGTTATGGTATTTCATGGATACATGGTTTACACTCTAATGTGTGTATATATATAGTAATAAGAATCACAATGTATTTTTTAAATCATTCAGTTAGGTAATACATGTACAGATTATTGATGAAAAATAGAAATAACAGTTTTTAAAACTAGAAAGAGGTTGTGATGCGTTAAAGGTAAATTTCATACAGCTTGCACGATGGCATCATTTGACTGCAGCTACCAGAATCCTTTGCACAATTTCTTTCGTTAAGTTAATTAGCGCCAATAGAGGTATTGCACCATCACGTGATGGCAGCCATGACAGGAGGCAGGAGCAATTGAATCTGGTCTAATCTTGTTTACATGATAAAGAACTCAGTTTTCCAGGGGAAAACATTCTATTGTGCCTGGAAATACAAATTTGAATTTAAAAAATTTTCAAAACATCTCAGTGGTAGTGGGATTCAAATGACGCTAKCATGCAAGTGTTGTATTGCACCAGCTACATACTATCAGATATTCAAAGGAACAGATCCTGGATTAGGGAAGGCAGGGGGTATATTTTATGGTTTTTCCACCCCTCCCCCCTGCAATTCATTTGCATCATTATGAGTTACACAGCAAAAGATATCTAGGTTTCTGGCTTCTGTCAATGAAAAATTCAGACCATTGGGTCATGTTGTTATGAAGAATATATATGTGATCCAAGAAAGCCCTGTTGGAAATTAAGAAATTCTTGGAATCAATCTATATATTTTGCCTGGGGGGAGACTTTTGTATATTTGGGGACCATTATGTTTAAAAAAATAACTGTCAGAGTTCAGTTCTCTAATTCCTGCCTCCTCCCTCTAAAAAACCTTCCCCTTTCTCCCCTCCCTAAATTACTTCCCTTAATTTTTGAAATTGTCTTATTCAAATATTTCCTCTGCCTTCTTATCCCTAACACTTACACACTTATTACCAAGAATATAAAACCTCAACAGCTGTGAAGCAGCATCCTGGCCATAAGAATGAACACCTATTCTTGTTGAAGTTACTATCTTTAGCTCCATTCCCTCATTGCCTGGATCGTCTTCAATCCAAATTTCCTTGGAGGTAACCATGTCTTTCTTGTTAATGTTTTCTTTGGTAATGCTCATAGCTTGGCAGAGTTTGGATGGACCATTACAGAGGTTTATGTCCTGCAATCCCTTGGAAGAATTCTGTTGCTTTTTTCCTCTTAGTTCCTTAATTCTTTCAATACCTATATAAACAGTTGGGTTTGGACAAACCATAAGGTCAAATAATAATATTGTCATATTATGGGACTGATTTAGAGGGGAGTGGATGGGGTTTTAACCTGGAACCCGCCACCTATCAGTTTAAGTAATATGTTGGATTTTGTCCTCAAATATCTCCAGAACTTAAAAAGTCAAATGTTACATCTGAATCATGTATCTTAGACATATGATTTGTGTAAAGAAATAGTCAATAAAAGCACCCAGTATCAAGCATTTGAACAGGTTTCCAAGGGGAAGGGGTATTTTGTATTTTGATGATAATATGAGAGTAAGAAAAATTGGGTTAAGGTTCTGGCATTGCTAGAGGTGTTACTTATGAGGATCTAAAAATCCTTTTCTCTGAAATTTTAAAAGTGCTTTATTCAACATCCACTTAAGCTGCATTTTCACAGCTTGTCTGCTATGGGGCAAGGCTAGCACGTGCTTTTACCCAGAATCCTTCACTGCCACAAACATTCATGCAAGAGATAATTTTTCCCAAAATGACTTCCCATCTCTGTACTTTCTCTAACTTTTCAACTTTTATAAATAGCAATGCATCTTTGTTTCATACCTTCAACAGGCTCCAAAGCCCGGATAAGCACAGCTCCTCCAGCATCCTCACTCGAGATATTCAGACAAAAATGCATACCATAGACAAAATAAACATACGCCGTCCCAGGGCACATGAACATGGGTTCAGTCCGTGAAGTCCTTTTGCCGCCATATGAATGACATGCTTTGTCACCCTCTCCAAGATACCCTTCTGTCTCAACGATACGAGCTGAAAGAACTTCGCCATTTTCCAACACACGATAAAGGCGTTTACCAAGTAAATTCTTAGCTAGTTCTTTTGCAGGTACATCGTAAAATGTTCTATCAAGCTTTTTTCTTTGCCCTGGAGTCGGTTTCGCAGAATGATCGGCATTTTCTGGAAGATTTTCGACACTGTAGTTGTCGTTCTTTTTGCTTGATTTCTCGGCCAAATTATCCGTTTTTCTTTTCTTGAATTTTAAATCATTACACATAGATGTAAAGTATGGACTGCAGGTGCTGTTCTCCTCTGATTTAGACTGAGTTCTCAACTTTCTATTGCAGTTCCGTTGAGAAAATCGGCGCTTCATCGTTTTGTTTCCATCGACCGACATTTTGAATGTTAAAATAACACAGGGACCCCAAAGTAACTGATGCCATTCATTCATGGTTTTTGGGGGGAGGGGAGGGGGAAGGGGGATTTTGAGAGGGAGGGGAGATCGAGGAAGTTAAAACTTCCCATCCGTCTTGGACTTGGCTCCAATCATCTTTTAGCCATGTTAGCAAAGGTAGTTTTGCAAATATATAACAACAAAATAAATACATAATTTTTATCTTTAAAATTTTTAATGGTCATATTTCTTCATTTCCTTCAGTTCTAATATTCATAACTAGGAGACAATTCATATTGTAATGGTTATAACCATCAAATTTATTTACGATAACTAAATGAAAACCCTTGACCTTGACCAACACTCGTCTGCCATATACATGGCTTCTTGCAGACAATGAGTTTTTTTATGACTTATCAATTGGCTGTTGATATTCAGTAATATACATTGTGCTTCTTTCTTAATTTGATCTGTAATGAAAAGATGTCTGATATTAGTATATATATCATTATGTGCATCTAAGAACTATCAAGTACATCTAAAAATATCCCCCAGACCCCTTATGTCTTTCCAACAGAGGGGTACTGGAATACCAATAGATAGGTTTACATATTTCAATTCACCATTTTCCAAACATCGGTTCACTGGTCAAACACAAAGCATTCAGTTGAGGTTGCAAGGTTCAAATTTGAATAATCCTTTGAAAGTACCTTGGCGCCTCGCTTGAGCGCTTTGTGTTTGACCAGTGAACCAATGTATGGAAAATGGTGAATTCCCATTTTTTAGGTTATCTCCAATGTAATATATTTAGTGCTGGTCTTTTGTTACATTTATGGTGACTCGTTCTAAAAACTGTAAATCTGGCATTGGCTTTGGTCTTGTGATGTTGGCTGTACAAATTACTGTATATTACAATGGCCATACTTTTTTATACTATCTAGACTTTTAGGCCTCCCTCCTTCTTAAGAAAAAATGAGATCTAAACGATTGAACTCACAAATGATTTTCAGATGTCTTCTAAATTTTACCCAAGCCCCCTTTGACACACATAATGAATCACTCACATTCATTTGTTTGTAACATGTCCAGAATTCTGTTTGCTGCTTACTGCATTCAGGAAACCATCTTTGTTGATAACACTTCATCAGCTCTGTATGCGGTGTTTCACACGCTTCTAGTGCTCTACACATAAAACAGGATTTATAACTACCACTGAAAAATAACAAAACTTAACGATTGAGGGCAGTTTACTCACTGAACTTTGAGATAAGCGCGGACCATCTCTTTCTCTGTCTTCGGCTCTTTAGCAGCATTAAAAAGCTCCTCAAATGCATCCATGGTCTAATAAATTCATAAAAACCCTAATCTTTGTGGATTTAAAGGCTACATTTTGCGATAAAATCTCCAAAATCTGCACTCATTTTCGAACTTTTTACTAAAAGTATCTTTCAGACCTTTCAGACCAGGCGTTCCTGGGGAACGGAGTAGGCCTGGTACTAATACGTAGCTCTGCTGACTATAGGACCTGTTGGCTCAAGTTATAATTTATTCAAAATGGCGGACACGAGTTGAGTTGAATCTTGTTGTTTTGATCGTTTTGATAAAGATGGCTAGCGATGTGTGAGCCATGTCTAAGACTCACAGCAATGAAGGATTCAAACAGCGATTCAAGCAGTTTCTAGGGATCAAAAAAGGCCATCCAATCTCCATTAGTATTCACGATGGGACGAAGACAGACGAGTTTACCTTTACTAATGAGCTGCTGCAGGTTTAGGATGATATTAATGATTTATTATTAGATTAATATGATTATTAGCATCGATGATATGCTCTTATTAGCATTACCTCTGTATACTCAGCAATTGTATTTTAAGAAGAACCTTGTAGTCTAAAATAACTATAGAATTATTCATTCAGACCATGTGCTTGCTCCGCCCCCTCCTTACCCCGCCCCCCCTCCGCCCGCGCAATTAATATAAATGTTATGGAATATTATTTTAACAGGAGATGGGGCCTGAGAGTCCAGTAGCAAGCAGAGTAAAGTTATTAAAGGAATTGTGTGAATTCCTGGTCAACAGAAAACTTGAAGATGTGAGTTTAAATTTAGTTTAGTTTGTCAGTAGGGTGTCGGTAGGATGTTAGTAAGGTATTGACAGGATGTCAGTAACTAGGTTGTTCTTAATAAGGTGTATGTAAAGTATCAGTAGGATGTTGGTAAAAAATATATTTCATAACCATCACTCCCCACAAAGAGGCTTTTCAGTGAGGTTTGCTCCACACATACTACCACTACATTCCATATTACAACATACAACATATGACACTCATCTCACATGATGATTTTTACAGAGGAAAGAAAACTTAGAGATTTTGTTTGCTTGTTTTGTGTAGCATGCAACAGAGGCAGCCTGGCAGGCTGTAGAGGATCTTCTCCAACATAATCATCCCCAAGAAGCAAGACATATTGCTCTACAGTTTTTATCCGTTTTGGTTACTTGTCAGGTGTGTACATTAAGCACCTCAAATAACTCATGGAACACTGCTATCTTCCTTGACTTAACATTTAAGCTCTTTTACTCAGTTTTAGCCTTTTTTCAGAGTTCATTATATTAACAAATACTGTACCAAGAGTAAGATAAGGAATAGCAGAGAGTCAAGGCATTTAGGTCAAATCATTTAGGTTTAACCATACAATGAATGTATTGAAACTGACTCCAATGAAACACTTATTGTTTGGCATTACTGGGAACACTTTGGTACATTTGCAAATGGAAAAAATATTAGGGTTGGCAAAAATCGGCAAGAAAATTAGGGTCGGTTGCACAACAGGAAACATGTTTTTTTTTTTTTTTTGGCCTAATATTTATGACTATTGAAAAAATTTCCATCCACAGTTTGACAAACTGCATATTTTAAGGGCACATTTCTTCAAGGTTGTAGTTCTGYACAAAATTCCTGAGGATTTTACACCAAGGTACATAAAATTCATTGCATCTTTATCAAAAAAGTGATACTAAGACTTCATGAATTTATGAGCAGTTAATAGAATATTTCCCTTCAAATTTCCTTGCACCATCTTGAAAGGTAACCATACCTGTGAATTGCAGTCTTTTCGCACACGGACTATTTTGCACACACATTTTCACATTTTCCAAGTGAGGATGGCAGAGACCTTTTTAAAGCACCTTTCACAATTATTATTCGATGCAGAGGCTATCATGTAACCTTTCAAAATGTTGCACAGAACTGTGACATTATCTACATTATACATTTTCTTTTGATGAAGGAATTTCTCATTATTTTACCGTCTTATGATGACAGTGTATTAATGACAAGTTCCAATAATTACTGTTTTTCTTTTCAATTTGCATTTCTTTGCTTGCTAAAGAATACAACTTCTTAAAGCCCTGAGTGATAATGGCAAAGATATTACTTACTTTGAGGAAGACATTGGTGAGATATTAAAGCCCATTATTAGATATTAGATCCTTTTTGTACTTGGTAAATTATTATAGATGTCAATTATGTTTTATCAAGTAAATGTTTCTCAGAAAAAAATCTGATCTACAGTACAGGTAGGATTTCAACCTGTGATCTTCTGTTTGCTTGTCAGATGCTCTAACCTCTGAGCTACTGTTGATGAAACCTAGCTTACATCTCTATTATTAGATAAATATTATAATAAGTTGTGTTTTGGAAAAAAAGACCTACTCTATTGTTTGCAATAGGAGATGAGGGTCCAAAATTAGGTCTCTTTTGATTATCATATTGTTTTTTATTAACTGTTTAAAGGTACTTTTCTCTTGTCGTGGATGCCTGAAGTCATTTACACTGACAGGTACATGCCATAGAATAAGAAAGTATTACTTTAATTGTCATGATAACCAGTATTTGGCAATTCATTATTTACTCAAATGTTTTGCAGATTGGAGCCATTAATGTCTCTTTTGATCAATGTGTTTCACTACAACTCTAGCTACCTTGATGAGAATGTGGTTGCTGGTATTGTCAGGTAGATATATTAATTTTGATAAATTGTGTGCTAAAAGTAATAGCTACGAAATAGCTTGACATGAGATGACTGGCTAGGTTGGAATAACTATCATATACAGTAAGCAGTCAATATGACTCTTCTGTCCTCCTTCCCTTCTACCATCTTTCCCTTCCTCCCTTCCATCCTCCCTCCCTTCCATTGTCCCTCCCTCCCTTCCATCATCCTTCCCCTCCATTGTCCCTCCCTCCCTTCCATCCTCTTTCCCTTCCATTCTTCCTCCCTTCCATTCATCCTCCCTTCCATTGTCCTCTCTCCCTTCCATCCTCCTTCCCTTCCATTGTCCCTCCCTCCCTTCCATCCTTTCTCTTCCATCCTTCCTCCCTTCCATCCTTCCTTCCATTCCTTCTACTCTACCCCTGTTCCATTTTCATTTTTCAATTTAATCATTTGAACAGGGAGAATTGTAACATGGCAAGAACTCTCAAAAATGAGAAAAGTGTGGAGGTAATGTGCTCTTTCATTCCATTTTCTATYTCTTTGCCAGCTTTTCTCTCTCTTTTTTTTAAATATTTTTTTAAACGTTTTTATGTACCAATTAAATGTATCTGTAGAGGTTTAAATTATTTTGCGCCAATCCCTTTTCTCTGGGCTGCAGAATAGTCCCTTTCATAGTTCCCTGCGCCATCTTGAAAGGTAGCCATGCCTTTGCATCAAAATAAGATGAAAGGTGAGCTTGCAGTGATATAGACCTTTTTGTTACACCTTGGACAATTGTTCACATGTCTCTATCATTGCAAGCTCACCATCAAGGTAGCCATGCCTTTGCATCAAAATAAGATGAAAGGTGAGCTTGCAGTGATATAGACCTTTTTGTAACACCTTGGACAATTATTGTTCACATGTCTCTATCATTGCAAGCTCACCTTTAGTCTCGCTTCAATGCAAAGGCACAACTACCTTGATGGCGCAGGGAACTGTGAGGGGGACTATTCATGAATTCTTTCTCATCTAAAATGATTAGAAAGATTATTCCTCCCATACGTGGCTGCCCTCATGTGATTGCACGAAATCCTCCTGAATTGAGGAATCTGAATTGTATCTTGTTATTGCAGTTCTCTCTATGTCTCCTGGATGCAGTCGTTCGGTACAGTTCTCTTCCAGTGGGCTCAGTCCATGAGTTTATTTCTGCTCTTTGCTCTACCGTCAACCTTGAAAAGTGTTGTCAACACTCTTGGAAGGTATGATGTACAAACAATAATTATGCTGATTGTCTCTGATGTGGGATCCCTGTGGTGAATTCCAGAAAGGGAGGGCACTGGTAAGAGTATTTAGATTTTTACCGATGTCATATCATTGATATTTATTTGATTCTTTCATTGTCTGTAGATTATGCGCAATGTGTTGGGTACCCATTTGGGTCACCGAGGGGTCTACACTATGTGTTCCATCATGGAGTCTGGAGGGTAAGCTTGATTATCAAGTTTTAAATTCTCCCTTGTTATCCATTTGAGATTTTAAAATGCTAGTGGGAGAAAATAGATTTTCATCATAGTTGCATTTCTATTGCAGTCAACAGATTCCAAATGTCATGCAGATAAGAGGAGCAGTGTTTTTTATCGGCATGTGTCTATGGGGATCGCAGAGGGTCACAACACTTAAACATTCACATTCAAGTGTTCTCCCATCAATGCTACAGGTAAGACAGCGATGCATGTTTCCAGTTCATTCATGGTATGTGACCCTGCGATATCACTGCATGCAGCTTGTTCTGAGCAATTCCTTTGTACATTCTAATTATACCCTCCTAACTCTGTTATCAGGAGAGGGAGGAGCTAGGGACAAGGTCCTGAAGGGGGTCCTATTCCCATTTCATCCATAGTCTCAGCCTATGCTTTGCTCAAATCTCAATCCTATTTCCATTTTTTGATCATGTTTTTGTTTGTAAGTCCCATTCCCAGTGCATAAAATCCCATTTCTACAGCCCAAAAAAGGCAAATCCCAGCACCAGCTATTTTACCCCTTCAGGACCCCTTAGGGAGGGGACTCTAGCTTCCCCAGTTTTTGCTGATATCAAATAAATTTTCTGTTCCCTACATTTAGCTTTTTACTTAATATTCTGACTACTATACTTTCAAATCTAATCCCAGGTGGACCAGCTTTTCAGGGTGCTCTTGCAGTCATTGCTGATAGATTCTATTTCATTGCAATCCATTACGAACTATAATTTTCTAAGGTTTTTTTGTCTTTAGTTTAAAATTTCTACCAATATTATTTTCACCCAATAGTTTCATTGATTATTTCTCTGTAGAGTCTATTCTGTCATCATCCAATAGTTTCACTGGAAGTAACCCTATCAATCCAAAGGCTTGTCAAGAAGTACGGCCATGAACTTCATGTTGTCAGCTGGGACTCTGTCCTGGATATCACCAGCAAGCTGCAGTCATTGATTAAGGTTTGTTGGAAGAAGCAGAGTTGCAATTTAGTACTAAGTTGATTTTTGTAGAGGGAAGAAAACTGAAGTACCCTGAGAAAAACCCTTGAAGCACAGGAGAGAACTCTATTCACCCGACATCGAGTTTGGGAATTGAACCAGAGTGACGTTGGTGAGAGGCGAGCACTTTCATTGCTACGTCACCTTTGCTTCTCAAACAAGACAAGAAATAAACAACTATACTCACATTTAATGGCAGAACCAAGGACTGAATTGAATCCATTGCCGCAGCATTGAGATGCAACACATCAGCACTGAACACTGCCTTTGCCTCTATTTAAGTACTGTACTAGTTTGCATATTTTTATGACCTGCGGCCCTCGGGATGTATATGGCTTATTGCCTCCATTCTCGGCAATTAACTCTTACATCCATGATATTTTGACCTTGTAGGAGCAGCAACAAAAGGAGACTACTTTAATAGAGAACCTCCATACTCTCTTAAACTACATTGAAGAACTCATGGAAAGTGGCAAGTACAGAGGATCTGAGGAAAGATTTTATGATATTGTGGAGAAATGCTCAAGCAAACGACCTGTAAGTTAAATTCAACTGTTTAGAGCTATTAGGCTGCATAAAAGGTTAGGGAACACAGGAGAGAGGAGGCTGAAAAAAGAGTGGAGATGTTTGCTTTTTTGATTACCTTCTGCCGTGATGATGTGAATTCAGAGACACTGTACCAGCTTAGGAGAATGAGAGCAGACCTGTGGGAAAATCCCTTGCATTACAGGGGAGGAACCATCAAACAACTCCTCTCATGTAGTCTGAGTTCTCCTTTTCTGAGTTCCATAAACATGGTGCATTGTTGTCTAGCCTGGATACRAACAACACCATATAAAAAGATATACATGTATGTACCCAGGCTAGACCAGAATGCAGCATGTTCACTATAACAGAAAAGGTCTCCGTGATAGCAGGTCTGAGGTTGAACCCATTACCACAACAGTTAGAAGAGGAAGATTAGCAGTACATATTAAATGACTCGGGGAACGAAACTGTAAGCTCCCTATTTTGATTCCATCTTAATGTCACTCATGATTGTAAGCTGCACAGCTGCTAATAGCACCTTCAAAATATACAGCCCGGAAAGTCCCCCACTGGTCATAAATGTAAAGCGCATTGAGACATTGTATAAATGCGCTATATAAGAACGTCCCATTATTATTATTATTGATGTTATGTCAGTAATAATACCTGATGTAGCAATAATACTTTGTCGATGGGAAATTCAGTTTCATTTTGAGTTATTCTGTCATTACAGGAGAGTTCTCTCCATCTTTTGGTCTCATTCAGAGCACAGTCTGTTCACCCTGCCCACGCGGGTTGGCTTAACAATCTAAAAAACTTGATGGAAAAGTACTTTAGGTAAGTAAGTCTCCACATGTGAATTGAGTTCGTTTGATTTGTCGTTCTCTCCTGTGCTACAAGGGTTTTCTTCAGGTTCTCCGGTTTCCTCCCTCCATAAAAATCAACATGTGAGCTGAGCCTTGTGTGCATAGAATATTAAATGTAGTGGTAGTGCGTGTAAGCGAAAAGTGTCCCCAATTAGTGCGAAAGCGCTAGAACGACTAGACACTTAAATAAAA
>NW_022259058.1:760022-798216 GCF_009602425.1 Actinia tenebrosa | reverse complement strand
AAATGTATGGAGCGATGTTCGATGTTGAGTGTATGACGTCACATACTCCAAAAAATAATCGTAAAAATATCATACTTTCGTCCTGAATATCGAGAAAACACTTCGTACAGTGATTATTGGACCTTTAAAGAGTATTCTTAGGAAGTTTCAGCTGAATCCAAGTTTGAGCGATTTTCGTCGTAGTAGCACTTTAATACTCAAATCAAGGGAGAGGTAACGAAGGCTACTCGCATGTGAGGCCAATCAAACCCGAGACCCCAGAGGTGAAAGACGGTCGCACTACTGCTACTCTACACTTAATTTCCTTGCCGCATGTTATCTTTGAATGACTTTGATCCAGATAACCCCACCCCTCCACAAAACAACAATTTTACAAGGCGTTTGTATTGAGAATAGCTTCATTTTACCCAGAAGAGAAAAAAATCGTGAAAGAATTTACCACCATAGTTCACCACCACTCAAAATTGCACGTAAAAACTCACCGAAATAAACAGATTTGATTTTAATTTCTAACCTACAGATATGAGATTCGTACGAGTGTTCGAGTAAAGGCGTTGGATGTCCTCTCGTTTGTCCTCACCTCATATCGCCATTGGTACGAGGTGAGTCGTATTGTCCTCTCTAAATAGGCCGTTTTAAATGTTTTCCCATTTCAAACCACGTGTCATTCCCTAGAGTAACATTTCTGAACGGTGGTGCATGAGAAGACTAAAACAAAGAATCTTGTCCTCTAGAAAATGACACGTGGTCTGAATGGGAAAATATTACGACCAAGGTAGAGGTCCATTGATTTTCTCTCTCTTTCGCTCTTGATCTCTTACTGTCTTCAGTATTGTCTCGATAATCGATAATTGATATTGTAATCTAAGTTTTCTAGCTGACATTCGTTTACAGGAAGAACTGTTGGATCTCGTAGTGTTGCCATTTCTAGGCAGCATCGCAGATGACCAAGACGTTACTGTCAGGACTTCTGCAGTGCAGCTTTTGCTCGACTTGTCTCAAACATGCGATTCTTCAAAATGTATGGATATTCTGAATATCGTAGAAAAGGTACGAATGAATGATGGAAGGAGTTCGACCAGCTATGAAATCTATGGAGAGAAAAACTAGGTTGGTTGGTTGCTTGGTGACTTGACCGACTGATTGCTCGACCGACCAACCGACCAACCGACCAACCATAGTGACGGCGGAGCAAACCTAGAATCTTTTTTTAAGAGTTAACATGGCTGCTGCCTGAGCAAAGTCAATTTGAAGAAAAAAGGATAGCAAGGAACCGTTTATCCGTCGGGAATTTCAACCAGAAAACATTAAATAACAGATCCCGAAAACCTTCTGTTTTAGAAGGCGCCGCACCCCGGGAGAGGCGCTAAGTCGTCAATGAACCAACCAGCTTACCTAAGTAATCAAACAATAAAACCATTGGTAGACGTGGTCTTTTTCTTTTTGTTGTGTAGGTTATTAGCAGACGTGTAGAAGTTCCAGGAAAAATGTCGCCAACCGAGGTTCGTATTTCTCAAAACCATTAGTTCTTCTATCAAACAAGCCAGGATTTTCTTTATTTTTTTAATTATCCAAAGATTTTTTGTAGAATATTTGTCAAGGCTGCTTTCCTTATTTCGCCTAGCCATGATCACCCCTGTCATAACGAAAGACGACGACATTCACGTGCAAGCAGACTTTGTGACATTTTGTTTCTTTCGTGTAGTCATCCCAGGAAGAAGAGGTTTTGAAGGACATTAAAACAGCTATCAGTGCATTGGTGCAAGTGTTTAAAGTACGTCTGCTACCAAGTTTCGTTAAACCACGTTGGGCGGTGTACGGAACAATGGTTTCAAGTCGAGTTTGGACTTGATAAAATATAGTAATTGTATGAACACTTCAAGTACAACCTCGGATTGGAGCCATTCGTGGCCTTTCAAAAGAAAACATCTCTTTACCTTGGCATAATATTTCTCCATTTCAGACCACGTGTCATTCCTTTGTTGAACAGTTGCACATGAGAAGACACATGAATATGGATACAACTCAAACAAAGAATCTCTTTCCCAAAAGAATGACATGTGGTCTGGAATGAAAAATTACCATCAAGGTACTGTAAAGAGGTCTATTTGGAAGAGATCTATTGTTTGTCTCATCATCTGGCTCCACAGCCTTCCTTTCAGAGATGCAAATGATCTTTCTTAACAAAAACAATTACGTTCCCTTTTTTGCTAGGTCCCATTTTTCTCGCGGGCCCTTGGTCGAAACAGGAACTCCAAAACCCCAATTCTTCCTCTCAAATCCATCAACGCCTGCTCTGCAGGCTATAACCAAGCGGTTCGATCAATGATCCATGCATCTTGTCATTTTCATTTTCAGGTCAAATTGTTCCGTCTTCCTCACAGTCATGCGCAGAAAGTGTTTAGTCTGCTGGTCACTCATTTGAAGGCTCACTATTACCATGGTTACACCACCAACATAGCCAGTGTCATCAGAAATATTGTAAGTTGTGGGATAAGCCTAAAAATTGACAGGATAGGAAGGGGATATCGCTTCCTCTCGAAATAAATGCATATCTCCTTTTTTACGTTTGAGTTGTTTTGACTTTGAGAAGGAAAAGAGGAAACAATTTGTTAGTTCTTAAGGTGCGATTACACGGATCAATTTTCTTTGCAACTTGTCTTGCAATGGCGTTGCGACACAAGTTGCATGGAGCATTGCAAGGTGTAACCTACAGCGCAATTTTTTAAAAAACTTGCGAGACAAGTTGCAGCAATCGTTGCCAAAAGTAGAATTTATTTCTACTTTTGTTAACGATTGAGTCTCCGTTGCACGGTGTAGACACTCTTGCAACTTGCGTCGCTGTCGCTCAGTATAATCGCGCCTTTAAGGAAACATTCCCCCCCCCCCTCACATCTGTTGTATGAATGAGAAGAATGTGGGTAATTGAGGAGTGAGGGTGGGGGAGAGAAGGGACAAAGCTTAGCATTTATTTTGAAGTTTATCATTTTCCCGCTTTAAGGTGTTTGAGTGTTTGCTGTCTCTCCGCTGTGACACGAGCCATCGTCTTGGTTTCGTGGAAGAAAAATCAGGCGAACATGATAAAGTCAGTCTTTATTTTGTTTGCACGCCAAGGTAAGTGACAGGCCGCTATCAAAACAAATGCTTAACATTTTTAACCTTGGCTCTACACATTCCAGAGAGCATGTATGTAATGTGGTGTAGAGCAGTGTTGGTATGACTGTGAAAAGCTTGGTGCCGTATGTGTGCAGTGTCGTGACCGTGATGTTTTCTAGAATTTTAATTGGCTAACTTTTTTCTCGCGCAATGTGATTGGTCTGGCAGTGCCGGGACTTTGGCGTGGCCGTGTCCGCGCCGTGATCGCGCCGTGTTTTGGGCGTGTTCTGATTGGATAAAGAGTAAATTATCGCCCAACGTGATTGGATTGGCGCATACYTTCCCGTACCATGACCGCGCTCGTGCCGTAAGCTTTTCACAGTCATACGAAAACTGCTCTAATAAAAAAAGAGCGGGACTTTGGGGTAAAAAGGTTTGAAAGTAAGGCAGGTCTATGTGATCCTCGGTTAGGAGCACAGATGATGAGCTCTGCTAATGCGCCGCCTCATACTACTGTCAGTAATCGTAAATAAAAAATTCTAAAATCTAATTCGGCCATGAAATGTCCTGCTGTAACTTGTTTATTGTGCTAAGTGTTTAGGGGAAGATCCAGGGGTGGTGAAGTGGCTAGTTACCCACCTTTCGCTCATATTTCTCAGTATTATCCTTAGTAAGCCACTCCCCGCTTTTCTCGCTTTCCTGGTAAAACCTTCGTTATAGTCACCCCCAGTAGCGTAGCGAGGGGGGACACGGGGTGGGGGGGGGGGGGGAGCACGTGCCCCCYCCCCCCCAAATTTTTGAAAAAATTTCTTTTTGAAAAAAGAATAACAACAAAAAAACATATTAAACCGAAACGAAAGAAGAAAATAAATTATTACAACCTACAAAAGTGCGAATTTATACGAAGTTATCCGGACGGGCTACCTGTGCACTGCGAACCCGGTCAGAGCCTGGAATCTGCACGTGGGAATTTGAAATTTTTTCTTATTTTGGATCAGTGCCCCCCCAGCTCCTAGGTCCTCGCTACGCCCCTGGTCACCCCCTTTAAAAATTCCTGGATCCGTCACTGGGGTTTGCATTTTCTTATTCCAACTGTTAGAGTTCGCTGTTCATAGTTTCATTGTGTTTGCAGTGCCTTGACCAGTTCCAGTGAGAGTAAGCCATGTTGCTCCAGCCCACTGGGAGTCATCCCATATTCTGAAGCCTTCAACGTCATACTCAACTGTCTACAATACGTAAGTATACCTAGTGTGCGTTATCATCCATTGTACTTACGGTTGACTCTCTCGTAAGCGACCACCTTGGGTTGAGGAATAAGTGGTCGCTCACGGGAGATGAGAAATATTTTAATATTATCGTTTGTATGTAAAACAAAACGGGAATTTGGTAAGGTGGTCGCTTAAGGGAGGTGGTCGCTTATGGGAGGTGGTCGCTTATGGGAGGTGGTCGCTTATGGGAGGTGGTCGCTTATGGGAGGTGGTCGCTTANGGGAGGTGGTCGCTTATGGGAGGTGGTCGCTTATGGGAGGTGGTCGCTTATGGGAGGTGGTCGCTTATGGGAGGTGGTCGCTTACAAGAGTGGTCGCTTTACGGAGTGGTTGTTCAAAGAGGGCCGACTGTATTTCAGTGGTCTTGTTTGTAAGACAACTTATTTGGTTTTGAATCTTCAACTTTGACCTAGGAGTGGGACTGGAGAGTACTAGAACACGTGTTATCTGAGCTTCCTGATGTACTACAGAACAAGACATTGGTGTTAGCCGCTGACCCAAGCCTAAACATCATGTCGTCAGTGCTGTGCAAAATGGTGAGGCCTTAAATGATTTTAATCTTTTTTCGAAAGTAAGAAAACCTGCAGTTTTGTTTGACTTGGGAAGAAACGTATTTTTACTAAATTCTTGATCCTGCAGTCGAATAGACCATTTTCTCAGGGTTGCGTGCGCATCCAAATCTAAGGAACTTGACGAGTATTATCATGCAATGCTATTAATTATTTTAGAATAAGAATTCATAAAATCGATTATTCTCCTCTTTAAATATAAAACTGGCTTCTCAATTTTACTGAATTTGCGTTTTTCAGTTTTGTGGCCCGTCAAGTTGGATGCGCACGCAACCTTGAGAAAACGGTCTATGATCTTTTTTCTGAAGTCATACAAGCGAGACTATCAGGTTTATACGATCGGCGAAACTGATAGAAAACGCTGACAGCTATAATATGTGGCACTGGTTTCAATTTAGTCTTGGATGACGGAAATGAAAACCATTAAGTGGCGGCACTTAGTGGTGCTAATAGCTTTGCAATAGGACTCTTGCAATCGTGAATCTTATCATTAGTTTTTTTCTCTCTCAGGTTTCAGACTCTGCCACGGTTCTAGATCTTCAAAACGTACCACAGGGTGTCGGGAGAACTGGATTCCATGCCTTAATTTTTCCGGTACGTCTAACGTTTCCTATTCCTTGCCTGCCAACATATTTATCTGTCCGTCCGTCTGGCCGTTTGTCTTCTGGCCGTCCACCTATCTGTCCGTCTGTCCGTCTAACTAAAAAATAAGTTTATTTTCCTTCAGGTCTTGACAGTGCTAGCCACATATCACTTCAGGCTGGACCGGACCCATCAGGTACATCAAGGGACCGTATCACTACATCACATTGATATGCCTTGAAATATAGTATATAGTAGTATATGCAAGAAAATCGCTCAGTTTTGAATCTCATGATGTACTGGGCTCACTTAAGGCAGTTCTGCTGTAAATTCATAGTTTGGACTCACACAATGTGAACCAATACCGTTGCAATAGTTTTCCCAATGGAATTATAATCTTGTTCGACAAACAACTACACAGTGTCTGTTTTAAAGAGTACTACAAGGATTACTTGGCAATTTTCTATTCTTTTTACAGTACAGTAAACTGTTGAACCAATTTATAATCAATTTTCCGCGATTAGAGTTTTCATTCTGAGATATTCTAGAAAATTTGTTAAGCTTGTGGGACATAGCAACGGTAACTAAGGGGAGTCTGAACTATAAATACATTCATAAGAGCCAAAAATAACATGTGTTTGGTATTTTTAGTGTGAGTTGGTTCAGTCACTAGAGCTTGGGTTCTTATCAAAGTGTGCAAACCTTTGCGTGTCATCACTAATGCTGTGTACCATGGAGATGCAGGCAGTCATGAACAGGTTATTTGATCTTTCAGTCTTTTCACTTGTCTTATTGACTAGTAGACATTGTTGATTTGATTGAATATTAGCCATCCGCAGATGAGAAAAAAAATTGGGCCGAGTTTTCGTTGCAGTGCATTTGGGGGCTTTTTTAAGAGATGCATTTCCAAGATGGCATCTATTTGGTGCCCTAAAACAGCTCCAAAATGCACTGCAGTGGCAACTCGACCTAGTTTTTCCCTCGACCTCGAAGTGGCTAGTAAATGTACTACCATGCACACAACAAATGTACTGGTTTGGGTTCAATCTTCTTTCCCACTATTACATAGCCCTGTTTCGAGATAACGAACATGGTGCATTGTGGTCTAGCTTGAGTACACGTCCTTTTGTTCACCATGCCTTATATGGTGGTGTTTGTACCGAAGCTAGACCACAATGCATCGTGTTTTTTTCGAAGGCCTATGCGAGAAAAGTTGTTTCATTATCGGTGTTTCTGTGCTTCTATTCCATTACAAACATCATGGGCGGTTCTAATCAATCAAATTTTTTTAATTTTTACTTTTACAATTTCCCAGTCTTCTTCCTGCTATTCTGGTTCGTCTGTCACAAATCTCAGCCACCGTATCTATGGCGGTGCCCATGTTGGAATTTCTCTCAGGTATTACTCAATGTGGCTTGAAATTATTTGCAGTAATTTGAGCACAGGCAGCCCAAGTACAGTACTTGAAGCTCAAATATAAGTATTTTTTAAAAATACGTCAAATTGTAAAAAAAAAAATGATGCCAATAAACTTATTTTCAAGTTTACTTATCGATATATAGAGTTTTTAGCGACTTTCGAAGTCAATTAGAGATAAAGTTGACTAAGAAGGTACTCTTTATGCTTGCAGGTCTTGTTCATCTTCCTCATTTATACACCAGCTTTAAAGAAAATCAGTACAAGAGCGTGTTTGCGATATGTTTTCCTTACACAGACCCATTCAGGTAACCAAATTTTCTCGTTGATAGAGCCTACATTGTTTTTGGCCAGTATTAGCAGAATACTTAATGAATTGATTTGTTACCTCAGGTATTCACAGTACACCGTCACATTGGCCTATCACGTGATCACTGCATGGTTCGTGCGTGCTCGTGTAGCTTATCGGAAAGACTTCGTTGGATTTATAACCAAGGTGAGTCCTCGTCAATCGTAAATAATCTATTTCTATGCCTCCTATCATGGCTGCCATCACGGGATGATCCTGGTCTCAAAATTTGGCGGATTTTGCCAGAGCCCTCGTTCTTCGCTGCAGGCCAAGAGAAACGAGGCTCTGGGTACGAGATAAGTTGAATCAGTGGAAACTTGAGTATTACCAAGTCTTATATGTGTCCCAAGATACCCAGTCCCACAAGCTTCTGTTAACTGATACATATAAATCTTCTCCAGGCTTTAAAGACAAACATCACTAAACCAGAGAGGTACGAACAGAGAGGTGACAGTCCAACCGTTGGTCTACGATCGCGTAGCAGCAGCGCTGCCCAACAGCAATCCTCGCCTCAGCCTTCCAATCGGTCAGCTTCACCGTCGAGCTCGATGCAAGCCAAGGAGAATGAGTCTGCTTATGAGTTTCATAAAGAGATGAGTGAAGTGTGTATGGATATGATGGCGAGGTACTCGTTTGCTATGAGTCTTTCTCAACCCAAAAGGTAAGCTTCTTTTTTGTAAACGGCCATATTATTGCCGTGCTCAATCATCCATTTAATTCTAAAGAAAACTTGATATCAATTGGAAAAAAATCTAGGCGAAAGCAGAAATGACGTCTTTTGATGTCAAACTATCGAGCGGTTTCACGGCAAACATGTCGTAGGACAGGAAAAATTAAAAAGGAAAAAGAAAGACTCCATTTGTTTTGCCCTGCAGCGTACATGGTTGCTAAGAAAGCTCTCTAATCAAAAGTGTAACATGTTTTCACGCTTTTCCTCTCGTTACCATCGTTACCACAGGACAGCAGCCATGGAGTTTCTTCTGTCCAGGGGCAAGACACGTCAGTGGATCGTAGGCAACTCCGTGGTGTCAATCACCACTTCGGGCACCTACATCGAACTAGATGGTGTCTGTGAAAACTGCCTGCCTTTGCACAAGCGAGGCAGACCGGACTCCAAAATTGTCATGTCGTCCAGCAGTGCAAGTCTGCTGTTAAAACGAAGGAAATCAAAAGAAAAAATCCTTGAGGAGTATTCCTTGAGTGCCAAGAAGGACGCCAGTACTGCGCATGATGATAAAGGATTTGATGGATGGAGCACTGTGTCTCAAGATGCTAACCTGAAACCAGACCATTACAAACAGTCTGGTCGCAAGTCGCCTGTGGGGGATAGTGGACGAGTTGATGCGACAAGTGAAAGATCCAAGACTTCTGAACCGGGTGACTCAACTGACCATGGGAAATCAGGAGAAGGACTTAAGACTCAAGCTACACGCGGTAAATCATTACATGTCTGTAATTTATGGGTATTTAAAACAAGGCTAAAAGATACAGTTTCTAACTAGACAGTAGTCCCCTTCACAGTCACCTGCACCATCTTGAAAGATAGCCGTGGCTTTGCATCGAAGCGAGACGAACGGTGAGCTTGCAATGCTAGAGACGTGAATATTTGTACAAGGTGTTAAAAAAAGTTGCAAGCTGACCGTTCGTCTCGCTTTGATGCAAAGCCACGGCTACCTTTCAAGATGGGAACTGTTAAAAGGGACTATTG
This sequence comes from Actinia tenebrosa, assembly GCF_009602425.1. Next base: position 789,229 of record NW_022259058.1, on the reverse strand, counting down.
ACAGAGAAAAAATAGCTTGCAATGATAGAGACATATGAATAATTGTGCAAGGTGTTAAAAAAGGTCTCTATCATTGCAAGCTCACCGTTTGTCTCGCTTCGATGCAAAGGCTTGGCTACCTTTCAAGATGGCACAGGGAACTGTGAAAGGGAATATTGCCATAGCAAAAAATAAAAAATAAAAAAATATGTAAATCGCAAATCGATTGGACATCCATCCAGCATGGCGGTTATGGCCTTACGATATACAATCCAAGAAGATTTAGCCAATTAAATCGTTCAGTCGATCACAGTGTCTTTGTGCTCTTATTCATTCTCAGGAGGTACAAGTGACGAAATAGTCGATTGCCACTGCATATGCCAAGGATGGGCCGAAATCGTAATCAGACGGCCCAGCGGTAATATATCTTGGACCATGCGCATACAGAACAGATTGGTAGGACCGTTGTTAACCATGCCTGAAGTTGATGGTGACGTCTCTACAGCGCTAGTTGATGATTCACACATCAAGGAATGTAAGTTCGATGCGTTTTATTTTTAGGTGGTTAATTGGGGAAGTGAGGAGAGGAGAGGAGAGGAGAGGAGAGGAGAGGAGAGGAGAGGAGAGGGGCATTGCAAAATTCCATTGCTAGTAGATATAAACGAGATTCAACACAAGCCAGGTTTCAAAGAATCAATTCCTGTTCCAAAGTCCTGCGTGCCTGTGCTATTTTTGATCAAGTATCATTCATTTTTCTATCGCCCTAGACCTTCTCGTGCCTGATGGAGACACCGACCAGCTGAAGATCCGTACTAAGAGCCGTGAGGTCCTGAGTACTAGTACTGATAGTGACGTCCTTCTGATTGAACTTGTAAAGAAAGAAAAGCAAAAGGACACCAAAGATTCAGGTGAAACAGCTCTAAAAGGTAGGTTATATGGTTATTTATTCAAATAGCCCACATCAGAGATATGCTTCGCTTGTCATGCACAAAGGTTTTAATGTGAGGCTTCGTGCATAATGCTCAGTGATCCGTGAAAGGAGAAAAGAATTAATTTATTTTCGCACGTAGCCTCGTACTGAAACCATTGTATGTGACAAGCGAAGCATATCTTGGAAGTGGGCTATTGGAAAGCGGTTTTTTTTTACGTTGACCATGGATTTCATTGCTGGATTTTCTTACAAAAGAGCCAGACGACAAAAGTACCTCCGAAGCATCGCCAGAGTCCCAACAGGAAGAGAACGATGAATACTTGAATACAAACACTGCCTTATCTTTACAAGGATTTACACCATCGTCGCCTTTACCTTCACCTTATGACTTCTCGGGATCAGAAATGGGCTCTACAAACAATAGGCCTCGGTTGCTTAGCAACAGTCCTAGGCGTGGTCCTTTTGCATTCCGTGTAAGTAAATGAATGTGGTGCGGTGCGGTGCGGTGCGGTCCACTTGTGAGTAGCTGAGTGGTTTAGTATGCTGTGGCGTAGTGATGTGTAGTGTATTGTGATATGGTGTGATTTGCTGTTGGTGTGGTGTAATGTTTTGTAATGTGTAATGTGAGTAGCTTAGGTGTTTAGTATGGTGTAACAAGGTGTGGTGTGATGTAATGCTGTGTGGTGTGTTGTGGCGTAGTATAAGTAGATGAGTGTTGTGGTATACTTTGCTGTGCTCAGTATACTGATTGATAATTCTTCTTTGCTTCAGATGACTCGAGACTCTGAAAGTTCAGATCAATTTGAGCAGAAGTCCCTTCCACAAGGTATAAAATCTTTATTATCTAATGGTTCCTTTTCCATAGCAACTGATGTTTATCCATTCAGCTTTTTTCATGGGGTCATTACCCCTAAATCTAACCTCTAAAAACACTAATTATTTCTTTTTTTCAGATGTTCCTCCATCAGCTAAACGACAGTTACGTTATGAAAAGGTTTGTCAATAAACTTTTACTAGTGCATGTATATTCACAGCCAAAACGTTTAATGTGCCAACGTTTTTAACAAACGGTTTTGTCACTTTGCATTATTGGATTGTCCAATAGATCTCTGGTTGGCAAGTTAAATAACAATCAACCAAAATACTGAAATTTCGTCATCGTATGCCTGCTTGCCTATTCCTCGACCAAAGAAGCGTCCCTTTGAACCATATTACAAAATGTATTAGCAATAACGACACGAGTGAAAAACGTCTGCGCATGCTCTGAATCCGTATGCAAATTAGTCAAAACATATGTAAATTTGACTTTCAAACATGCATGATAAATTGGACTTCACAAAATGCCAAAACTTAGTGTCCATGCTTGAAACTTAAGGCTAATTCTTTCATATTGTGTTTGTTAATACAGTATCTTGGTCTGACAAAAGTATACTCTAGAACTTTTTTGAGCATACTTGGAGAAAACAAATATTTATTTTCTCACTCAAACCCTTCAAAAGTCTTAGAAAACGTGCTAAAATGCACGCATGCGCAAACGTTTTTCTCTAGTGTCACCAATAACAACTTCCTAAAATATTCTTCGATTTATTGATCATCTTTATTTCCTATATTCGTAGCCCGAGCTGGGTGTCTCCCCGGCCGAGTTGAGCCGACCCGAACATCACACGCGGGATCACAACATGTATCTTTCCTCATCCGAGATGTACAGGGTATTTATCTCCTTCTTTATCTCTACGATATTTTAAGCCACATTTTATTTGGTTGGGATATATTAGGCCAGGTCAGACGTCGAACTTCGCATGAGCCGTACGCATTAAAAACAATGGATAATAAAGCGGTCTTCTTTTATGTCATTAAGTTCGACTCATATAAAGTTTGACGTTTGATATTTAGTCTTACTCTTCTTACTAATACAATCTGCTCTTGTAACTGCAACCTAGACTTCGGATTTCTATTTAGTAAGGTAGAGGAATGATGGAAAAGTTTTGGTGGAGAACCGGGTACAGATGACGATAGGCAAAACTTTGGTATCAATTTATTACAAATTATTAATGAAACACATGGCTAGGAACTCGTGTAACTGTAGGAACTTTTTATTCCAAAGCATTAGTTAACGAAGGCCGCAAATGGGCTATTGACTCAGTCGTAGACCCCGAGGACAATAGGTCTGTTTTAGTGTAAACCAAATAGTTTCCACATAACTTTCCCTGCGCCATCTTGCAAGGTAGCCATGCCTTTGCATCGAAGCGAGACGAACGAAAAACTTGCAATGATAGAGAACTTTTTTAACACCTTGGACAATTATTCACGTCTCTATCATTGCATCGTCTCGCTTCGATGCAAAGTCAAAGCTGACTTTCAAGATGGCGAAGGGAACTGTGAAGGGGACTATATATTTATTGTTATTTATCACCAATAGACCCATAGTAGCTCAGCCAATGAGAGCGCAGGATTCGTGATACAGCATTAGTAGGTTTATACAAATAAAGTTTACATGTATAGCTAACAAGCATTTTGTTACATTAGCTTGCAAGTGATGATGGGGACGTCAAGCAGACGTTTGAAGCTGGCGATAAAAGTGAGTCAAAACACGGTGGAAAGACATCTGAACCTACTGAATCAGGTAAAAAGTACCGAGAGCAATAGAAATATGTTATAGCGGGCTTGTTACTAAGATAGACGCGTGCGCCAGAACTGTCAAATTTGGCGCCAAATTTTGGACAAAAAAGTATTATTTCATTTTCTAATTTTCATTCATTGGTTGTCATGATTTTTATTTTTGTTTTCATTTTTTACCGTTTACTTTACCTTGTTCAATGTGTACCGCAATGGAAAACATATTTGTGGTGAAAAATCTAACTTCATTTTTATTTAATCAGATTTATTTGTTTCTTTGTTTCATAGAATTAGCTAGGTCGAAAAGAGAGCCTGTAAAACTCCGTCTTAAAGGAGAGGCCAGAGCTAAGTCCCAGAGGCCAAAGTCTCTTCCTTTGGAATGTCTCCCTAAAGGACCTTGCTCCGACACTAGTCACGCAACACAGCAGCCCAGTCACGCAACGTCTAGTCACGTAAATCGAGAAAAACACGAGAATCACCTGAAGGAGGAAAGCAGGAATTCCCATTCTGCTTCAACTAGTCCAAGATCACCTGTCAAAACTAAACTCAAAAAGTCCTTCAGCTTAAGTTCACCAAGAAGGATACGTAAGAACGTCGAACTTCCGGGAGAATCCAAAAGCTCCCAAGTGCTACGTAATACAAGTGCTGATGATATGGGGTACTTTTCCAAGGTGAACAAGAGCTCTTCATCACCTGAACTATCCTCGCCGACTCTAAACAGAGGTCAGTCCAGGCGGCCACATTTCTTCTTTGTAGAAACTTCACTTCCACTGCCTTTTCCCACTTTGGTTATGTGTGTGAAATTGTGTTGTCTCACTCTTTTGTTATCCATATTCATGTGTTTTTTTTCATGTCCCACTCTTTGAATGGTTTGAATGGTCTTTTCTCTAGTTAATTAATAGACCCTTTTAGCTTGGACACATAATTTTTTTCTCAATTTGGATCACGAGTATTTGTAGAGTGTCATCTCATTTTTTAACGGTTGCGCATGAGAAGACCCCAAAATGGCCCCCCCCCCCCCCCAAAAGATATTCTTAACACAATGACATGTGGTCTGAAATGGGGAAACATTACGCCCAAGGTAAAGAGATCTGTTGTTAGACCAATTTCTTAGCAAACTATAATATTTTTCCCCTTTCAGCCTCAATGCTTCATGAATTAGGTAAAAAGAAAAAGACCCCAACAATAGGGACCAAACAGCACGACACCAGTGGAACTTCAAGCAAGGATGGCCCTGGGGTGTCCTCCACAAGAGACCCGCCCAAATTGGTGACAGCATCGGAATCCTACCGATATCCTCTTGATCCTAATTTCGTATTTCTTCAGTTGTACCAGACTGCATTCAGTGGGTCTTCAAAAGATAAGCCCATTCCTTTGCCAGAAGGAGAGGTAGGTCAATCCTGGTGGAAACATTGGGGTTTGCCCTTTTTAATCATAAGCGTTTGTAGACTTGTGATTGGACAAGGGTCAGTGCGAGTGCTTGATTGGATGAGTACATTAGTGACTGACCATTGATGGAAAGTAACGGAATTTTTTTTTCATTCACTCCTTCGTGAATCAGCGAAATAAAGACCATGTTTGGATCTCTTGGTTCGTAGTTAGTGTACCTAATGTTGCACTAAAAAAAAAWATTTTTTTATCGATACCCTGAAACAGCCTATGGGATTATCAAAGCCGGTGAAGCTAACTCACAGATCCAATTGGAATTGAGCGTGTTAGGTTTTGCGGAGGGAGGAAAATCCATTTATCAAGGGAATGACCCAACATAATTTTCAAAGATGACTCCAAAGATACTTCGACCAGCTAAAAAAGACAAACAAATTAAGAACCCTCCCCCCTCCCACCCAAAAAAAGAACGCCTCAACTGCAAAAATCTCTCGTACCTACTCTTTACTGATATCAATCAATCCAAAATTCTTTTGATTTCCATTTTGTTCATTGGATCCTCCTGACGATATTTCTCTTTGTTCTATCCCTAGGTCATTGACAGAGCTATTAAGTGCTTGGACCGTATCCCACCGTACGACACACACAAGATCGGGGTAATCTATGTTGGTCCAGGACAACATAATAACGAGACAGCAATCCTGAGAAACGTGTATGGATCATCCCGCTACATGAAGTTCATCAGTGGCCTGGGAAGCCTTATTCGTCTTCGCGATTGCCCTCTGGCCGAAATCTATACAGGAGGACTGGACAGAGAAGGAGAAGATGGAGAATTTTCGTACAGCTGGCAAGATAGTATTTGCCAAGGTTGGTTTTTACGCTGGTAAAGGCAAACAACAAAACGTCAGTAACGTGCCATGCAACAGAGGGGCTTGTACCCTGGGGTCCAGGATAAGAGGCTTGTGAGTTGTTTACTCTCATCAGAAAATGAATCTTGCTGATCAAAATGAGGGCTTTGCAAACTCACAAGATCGAATTGGAGTTTAGCTCCTTTGATTTTGCCAGAGGAAAACTGGAGAAAACCCCTAGAATGATGCCAAATTCAGGAATCAAAACTAGCACCCCAGAGGTACACTGGACTCCAGGGGTTCTATTTCACTTCCTGTGGTTGTAACAAGCGATCACCGAACCTTACGACCCCAGGGTACCCCAGAGGGAAGTTGACTACTGATCCCACTCTGCCACCCGTGATTCTCAAAATGGCTCATTTTTATTCTTTTCTTGTAGTAATATTTCATGTGGCAACTCTCATGCCTACTAAAGACTCAGACCCGGGATGCAACTCCAAGAAGATGCATATTGGTAACGATTTTGTGACCATTGTCTACAATGACTGCGAAGAAAACGTGGCCTTTGGAACCATTAAGGTTAGAATGGAACTTCTCGCTTGTTGCTGCAGCAGAGTGTATAGTACCGTCAGTGTTACTCGTGCTGTGTTTCTGTTTGTGTCTACTTCCTTCACCTTAAAGCATGAGGGATTTCTAGAAGCATGATTTTCCTGCTTGAATGCATCACATTCTGTAGTGTGTTTCTGTCAAGAGCAAGCAGCAACCACACTCGTGTGATAACTGGTGCACTATGGAAATGACCACAGCGGACCATTCATAAATCATTTTCTGCATCCATCCTTTCATTCATTCATCCATACATCCCGCCTTGCCTCGCTCCCCTCCGTCTTAACACTCCTTTCCCATCTCCTTTTTTCTCCTACTTAATATGTTTATGAATTTTTCTCCAAGGGGCAATTCAATTTTGCCGAGCTGGTGATAACACCTCTTGACAACGAGTGTAACGTAATCAAGATGCGGTTCAAAGAAACTCTGAAGAATCTTTATGTGGACACAGGACCTCGAGTAATATCTGATAGTAACTTACCAATGCTGATTCGACAACTAGCCATCCATATTAATGTAAGTTAGTAACGACGTTCATTTTAAAGGTGCGATTAAATGGAGCCATTTTCTCTGCAACTTGTCTCGCAACAGTGTTGCAACACAAGTTTCATAAAGCACTGCAACATATGTATCCTACAGCGCATTTTTTTTAAAATGTTGCGAGACAAGTTGAAGAATTCGTTTCTACTTTTAACGATTGCATCTCTTTTGCACCGTGTAAACGCTCTTGCAACGCTGTTAACATTCAAGTTAACATGCAGTGCTTGTCGGGCCTTTATATTTTGACTCATGTTCACGCGGAAACACGAAAGCGTTTTCACGTGTATTAGGCTCAGCTCAAACGTCGAACTTTAAATGAGCCGAACCCAATCACATCAAAGAAGACCGCCTTGTTATCCATTGTTTCAATTAGAAACTTATGTGAAGTTCGACGTTTGACCGGAGCCTTAGAGGCTTGTAAGTTAAGAACAATAGTTATTTGAATAAGTCATCATATTTTGCCATATTTCGATGTATAGCACATTGTCTGGGTTAACCACATGATTATAAAGGTGGGTTTCACGTCTGATAATACTTCCAATTTGTAATGTTTTGTTCATTCTCAGATGGCATCTGTCCTTCACCAAGGTCAAAAACGAACAACAGATGCATATGGCTGTAACTGGCTTGAAAGACTACGCCAAATCAAACGCCTGCGTAACAAAGCGGTCACGGAATCTGTACCTCCATGTACCCCTCCCCCATCGTTGGTGAAGTCTCCCCCCGGATCAAGTGCTTTTGGTGTGGTGGTACCAAGTACTCTCACCCACCCACATTTATTGGATTTTACTGAATACGTCACGAATAAAAAGAAATAGAGTATAATATATCATAGTATGAAGATAATTTGCATCAGAATAATTGGGCTGTCGTCAGTTTGAGTAATAGATCAAAAACTTGTTCTTCGTGTTTGATCAGGGCATCCAAACACTGAGAAACAGATGAAAGCATGAGGCCGTTTGAAATGACTTCTTAAACTCATTATAATTCGTTTGTTCTTGAATCTCGTGAGACTAAAAATTTCTCCGCAAATATTTCTATGTTTATTCGTCAGTGTTTTGATCAGTGTCTTGATCCGTTCTTAATCAAGTATCAAGGTGCGTGCACGTGACTACAATGCAAAATTCCCATTGGTCATTGACCTCATGAATTATTAATGAGTTTGAGAAATCTTGGAACAAAAACACTTTATGAGGACGTTTTCTAAAAATAAAATGAAAAAGTCTCTCTCACTATAATCGTTAAACTGATTTGAAATAACTAGTCAGTGACCAATGATCATTGTCAAAGGATGAAGTTGTTCCTACTTTGTGGTTGGCTTAACCAGGGACACGGACAGCTAGCTGCATGGTGCCAAAATTTTCTTTCCATAAAGTTTACTTTAAAGCAAACGGCCGCAAAGATCTCCACTTAATAGAGGTACCACTGTAATCACTCTTGAAACGCTCAAGTAATAACAAAAATAAAATAAAAATCTCAATTTATTAAAAATACGTTTCCTTGCTACAAATAAAAAATGTATGTTTTTGTTTTTAAAAGGTTTATTTGCAGATTTGTTACAGCAGTGTATGTTTCACAACATGGTTTTCTCATGAGCATGCTGTACAAGCAATAAAAACGTTTACATGCGACACAGCATGTACATGTTACCAAATATAATCTCTGAAAATGCCGACACAATAGCCCACTTCCAAGGTAATGCTTCGCTTGTCACACTTTCAGTACAAGGCTCTGTGCTAATTTACATTAATTCTTTACTCACAAATCACTGAGTAATATGCACAAAGAATCACATCGAAACTTTTGTGATTGGCAAGCAAAGCATATCTCGGAAGTGGGCTATAGAGCTTCCCAGAATTTACTTGACTGAGGATGAGACAATGGCTCCAAGTTGGGGGTTGGACTTAAAACTCCAACCTCGACCGGAAGCCATTGTTTGGTGGTCAGTCAGAGCTTTCAATAAAAGGTGGCTACTGGCGGTTCATCACCAGATACTTCACCGGCTGCAGGCTATTTTGACAAAAAATTAATTCATTGCCAAATAAAGTTATATACAAACACCAGTGGCTTCAGCCCCCTACTTCTTAGGACTAACTGCTTACTACAATTATTATTGAAAGCTCTGTCAGTCATTTGAACTCAGGAGATGTCTATTGAATTTCTTTATTATTTTACAAATCCTCAACAACCAAGACTTTTTACAAATATCCCAAGCAATTCTCATCATAAACCCATTTTTTCAGCTTCTTTTGATTCAAAGAATGTGTATGACAGAATGATAGTATCAACCTTTGCCATTGCTGGGTCTTCTGTGAACTCTGGGTCAATGTAGAAGAAGACTGGCATGTCAACTTGTTCATGAGGGTTGAGCCTTTGTTCTTCAAAACAAAAACACTAGAAAAGAATACAGGAGAACAGAATTATGTGGATGATTTTCAAGGGAATGGCATGGTCTGAAATCCTTCTTATCATATGACCCGTACGGCCCTGCTCGCGCGCTCTAATAAAACCATTGGAAAAAGTCACGTGATGGGGGCCGGACGGGTTGACGTAAGCGGGCCGGAAAAACCCGTCCGGCCCTGCTTGAATCCGCGCGCTTTCTTTTTCTTAATTATTTTTATTTTCGTGAGGGTCATATGATAAAATGCTTATTGACTGAGTTAGGTCGGGCCGTACGGGAAAATATTTGGCTCTCGGTCATTTGTACGGACCTCGCTGCGCTCGGTCCGTACGACATGACCTCGAGCCAAATATTTTCCCGTACGGCCCTCCCACTCAGTCAATAAGTACATAATATTTTATGAATCCTGAAACAACCTCTGACAGATTAAACCCTGGACAATATTACAAATAATTCATAGATCAAACTCTGTAACAACTGCGGGCAACCAAGTCAGGGTACAGCTAATCGGTGTGAATTCAAATTTAATTAGGTATTACCGAGGGAGGAAGGTTTGAAAAAAATGCATGAGTCAAGCGTTAAGGGAGAGCTAGACCTAACAAACTCTACTCCCATTAGATGCAGAGTCCAGAAATCAAACATTCTGCTTTGCTACCCTAGATTTCTACATAGTTTCAGGGTATATCTGTGTGTAGGGGGCACAATAGAGGACACTGTGTACATATTTCAATAGAACCCTATTGTATTCAATGTTACCTTCGTTCTATTGCATAGCTAAAGTATTGAATTTTATAGACTTTGTCCTGTACATGAAGTAAGAACCTAGTTTCCCATGGAGCTTACTGACTGGAATGGTAGTAGGAAAATCTCCTGTGTATATGGAGTCCCCTAGATTCCTTCTTACCTGTATCTTATTGAAGTACTGTCCAGCTTCAAATGGAACCACATTATAGGTAGATATCCCCGTTATTGGAGAGTCTGTTGGATTTGTTGCTGTATAAAATGCAAGGGCTGTCTCACCTGGAGCAACCTAAATCAAGTACAACAAAAATCACCCAACTGTGGAATTTTCTCATGACAGCTGTGCCCATTTTTGTGTGATTACAAACATTCCATGTGTAGCCTTAGCATGCTAACATTTAGCAAATTTATCAATGAAAATGGGTAGGGCAATCACACAAAAGTGGGCACGGCTGTCACAAGAAAATTCAGGCCTATTCCACAATCCTGTGATTCTCTTTGTAGAATTTCAATGAACATCTATTGGTTTTTGAATTAAATTGATGTGATCGCCTTAATATGAATTATTTTAAGTGAGGTCTTTCAGCCAATACAGTCACTAAATCATAGTAAACTGGGGTGGGGAGTGAGTCTGCACAGTGTGTGTGTGAAAGGAACTATCAGGTAGATTTTCAATATTACGGTTAGTAAATTTGTGACGATAAGATGGCAGTTATTTAATTGGCTGTCATCGAAATGCTAGTCAGGGAACAAGACATCAAACTTTGCAGGTCACACTTTAACAATAATGCTAGTAAATGAAGTGGGGGGATGACTGAGGGGGCTTTAACAAACCTTGACATGGGATTGCTGTGGTTTAAAGTGCCATCTCATAGATTTACTGGTATCAGCATTAAACTGGATTCTCAATATTCTGTCTGCTTGCCTCTCCATCTTCTCAATCTTCTCACCAGATTCTGCTTGCTTTATTGTTCCGCCCAAACCAGAAGCCTTGAAGGAACAAATCAATTAAAAGAATGGTCAAATTTATAACTGGTAGGGGTGGGGTCAGGGGTAGAGAAAGCAAGATTCTTCAAAATAACAGCCAGTCAACAGAAAAACTACAGACCTGGCAGTATAATCTGTATAAAGGCACCGCAGCATAAGAAAAACCAAGGACTGTAAGAACCACAGCTCCTACGTAGACTAAAGTTGTCTTGTTCCGATTAAATACTGATCCACTGAAAGATGTAGATGTAGATGTAGAACTACTTGACCGACAACCCCACACTATAAAAACGTTAGAAGGTGGTGAGCGCCATAAACAACTTAAGCTAGAGCCACAGAGTTTATCTGTCTGTCGACAGTTCGACAATAGTGTTCTTTTTGCACTGTTCAAAACACAAGACGATGCAAATTTGAAGTCGCCAGAACGAAGTGCAGAAAAATAAATATTCCTATGAAGTCCTTGTGAAACCCTCCTTGCTGTTAATGTAAACATTCTGTCACTTGAAATTATGGTGCTAAGTTCATGGATGGCGTTTGGCCCTAAGTATGAGAATAAAGTTTAAAAATTCGATCTTTTTGGGAAAATGTTATGTAAAAACTCTTCCTTCGTCCGCCATTTTGAACTTGTTTTTCGTTAGGCACTGGGAACTAGAATGAACCACAGGAAGCCCAAACCAAAGTTCATCAATTTCTTTTCTTTTCTTTTTTTCTTTACTTCATTTCCCTCTCCGTTTTAAAAATCGAAAAACAAGGATACTAATTTGATGCTATTTCCCTTTGTCAAATCGCAATTTACATGCACATCTAATTACCATAATTCACTAATATATACAAATTTATTTACTTTAAGTTCAATTTAATTTATTTACACTAGAAATCAAGTGGCAGAGACTCTGGTCACAGGATAGCGACTTAATGTGTAAGAATAAGATCAAAAGAGGGTTTATTTTCATGTAATCTTCTCCAGCATGTCGCCAACAAGATCTTCTTTTCTCTTAGTGATGGCTTTTTCTGACTTTTGAGTGTTACTTGCTTCATCTATATCCATCTACAACAAGAAAGAAAAACAAGAACAATGGATATTTATATAACAACAACTAGACTCAACATCTCATAGGAATAAATTTTGTTACAGTGTAGGTCTCTCTCTTCGAAAGATATGGCTGGATGCACACATATTAGCCAATCTGGGTTTGGATACATACATGTATTACCAGGGATATCAGTATCATTACTATCTCATACTTGCCATAATGTAAATGTTATTGGATGATTAAACAGCAACACAAGTTTAGAGCACTAAACTTAACAATAAGTTAGTTGATTTATTGGCTTTTTGGAGTCTTTGATTGTTCAATCGTCCAACAAGGAATAAGCTGCTGGCAAGTAAAATCAGTTGACTGTATCCCTGAGAGGATATAATATTTTGACCAACAGCTCATGAAACTAACTCAATGTAGTTGTTTCATTACCCAATCATTATCTGATGAATGTATTTTAATTACAATATAATGAATGATTCTCTTTTTACCATCGTTTGTTGAGTAGCCATGCTATCTTGTGCTATGATTAAGTTTAAATGTGACGAGGAATTCTGCAGAAGCGTGACTACTCTGTTGATATGCCTGGAAATAAATGACAGACATTATTAATGATATTTAGCAATTAGTCCTCGAGCCTGAATGGGCTGTTGACTCGTAGACCATGACTCAGAGGAGTAATGGTTTTAGTCAAATCCAATTAGTGAGTCAAATTTAAAGATTGAAACAAGAGTTGCTTGTGCTTTGAAGCAACCAAGCAAGTGCACCCCAAATTCAATGGAAGCATGTTAATCTAAGACCAATCCTTTAGTAACATTGCAAAACCTTTAAAAAAATCTTTGTTAATAAAAAAACAATTAAAAAAACACCTTTATTAAATAGCATGTGCTACTCAATCAGAGGCATCATGGAGTTTTGGTTGCATGCTTGCACACTCTAACTTATCAGAGCATGCATAATATCGGAGCTATCTTATAATACATTTTATTTCCCTCAGTAAGAAGAAACTGGAACTTACTTTTGTAACTTGTCTGCAGTCTCTAGTCTTTGTCTTTTTTGTCTCTCCATCATGACTCTTAGTGTTTCTCTTGCCTTTATAATAAAAATATACACAAGGACTGTTAATATGTTAACAACAAAAGCGATAACAAACATGTCCTGTCTTATACAAATTACCTGATGTGGTCGAAGTTCATTGATTAAGTGATGCATATTGATGAAGAGCAGTCTCATATCTTCAAGCTTTGCATCACGCTAAAAGAATAAGAACCATCATTACTATTTACAGTTCATACAAAAATACACCAGAAAACTAATATATAAAAAATCAATGATATATATATAGTTTGAATTGGAAGTTTAACCAATTAAATGTACTGTACGCATACATGTATGTTTGTAAAGGTTGATAAATTGAAACACATTAGGTCTATCGTGAACACAACTGCCAGTGATCCTTATAAAGACTAAATGGATATCATATCAGGCCCCTTTACTTGACTTTATTGATGATTTTATAAGCCACCCCCCCAGAAAAAAAATTGTGCCATTCAACTCTTAATTGTGGTGAGATTTATGCAAAAACATCAAGTAGAGTGCACGCACTAAACCCGTGAAACAAATACTAACTTTTAGTACTAAATGGTGATAAATAAACAATAGAAAACAAATGATTCTGTATGAAATAGTACTAATTAGTACTAATTAATGTTCACAGATTTAGTGCTTGCACTCTACTGGAGTTTATGCCACATTTTAACTTTAATTCCTAAAAAAATCCATTCTTTCACTTTTAGAGAAAAATAACCTTATCAAAAATATTACCTTATCAAAAGTCTGTGTGATATATATTGATAATTATATGATTGTAAGTTTTACCTTTGCCGATGACGGTGTCTTTATTAAGATATCCAGCAGTTCCAGGAAGTTTATCACGATGGAATGATTAAGCTTCTTTAATTCTGTTATTCGATCTAAATAAAATAATTAGATATTTAAAATTTTCAAAACTGAGCATTAAAAATTTATAATTGAAAAAATATGTATCTATGGACCAGTCCAGATGATTTAAATTGACCTAATTCACTATGACGTCACTGCTTGTTTATGTCGGGGATAGAATCGCCAAATCCAATAGAAAATTCAACTAAATTTGCTCCTAGTGAAACAGTTTAATCTAAAATGGCCTGGTTTTCAGGTATAATATGTGTTAATATATACTAAAAAATATTCTGAGCATTTGCTGGCTATTCTACTTCTCTTCGTGGAATGATACAGGATTTACAGTAGAACAATTTTTGGTTAATTTGCGTTGATTTGACCCCATCCGACGACCATGATCCTTTGCATTTAAACAATAGATTGTTGAATATTGTTTTGATGTGATGTCATAGTGAAGTAGGGCAATTTTCTGCTTTTTCACTAGATTTTCCATGCTTCTTTGGTGTGAAAGCTGAAAAAATGGAATTTAAAGTAATGGGAATGGGATCTGGGAAAATGGAAAATGAGAAATGAAATTTTCATTTTCTTAAAGTGCACATGAACCCTTCGACAATACTTTCAGTACTGATTCTACATRAAGTAAATAGTTGAWTGGTAAAATATTTCTTGATTTGAGTGATGCGTTTCTAAGTTATGAGGGTTTATACTTCCAATATGCTAATGAGTGTGACGTCTATTAAGGCTTAATHAAATATACAAAATCGAACTGGTTCATAGATACAGTATTTAAGAAGCATCATTATTTTACTCATGGTTTACATGAAAGCTATTTACAATTTTTATTTTCAAAATGGCCAGCATTTAGTATTATTAGTTACAACAAAAACACTCAAATACCTTACCTGACGTCATCATCATTAACATATTGGAAGTATAAACCTTAATAACTTAAAGACGCATCACTCAAATCAAGAAATATTTTACCAATCAACTATTTACTTTATGCAGAACCAGTACTAAATGTATTGTCAAAGGGTTCATTTGCACTTTAATAAGAAAACTGTATTTATTTTCACGTATTGTGGCAAACGTTCAGCTTTCTTCTATCATTATTTTTCTCATGGATAACGACAATAAACTCACCTAGTCTTCTGTGTTGTGGATAAAGACGAGCAATCCCTTGTGATTCCAAAGGCCGAATTATAGTATCGTCACTCTATAAACAAATTAAAGTCAACTCAAACGAAAAAACCTTAGTAAATCTAAAACAAATATAGCAAATAAGCTTGAGTTATCATGACGAGAATCTAGCAAATGCTCGAAGGAAATTAGATTTTTCAAGCATAAATACCTCGAAAGAAGCGCCAAACATAGCGTATGTCCCTTCAATAGGCGGTGGCGGTTTTGGTGCCCTGTCTTGTTCGACATTACTATCTGTATAGAGGGTATAATATTGGGTTGGAGGAAGAGGAAAAGGTGATACACCTTCGGCCGCCATCTTGGAAAATTCTATAAACCCGCTACGGCTTATGGGTAGCCTGTGGAATGACAGAGAGAACCCTGGAATCGAGCTTGAGCCCAGAGTCACCTGGTTTTTGGTCAGCGGGCTGACGCCTCAAAAAAATTAGAAAAAAACCCGCCAAGAGAAAAAAAAACAACAGCAAAGATTTACTTGAAATGACTCTCTAAAACAGGTGAAAAATCTCTGATACTCCATAATAACATAACATAACATAATGGTTTATTCACAATTCATCACCTTGTATAAAGAAAAAAGAAGAAAGAAAAGAAAAAAAAAATGAAAAATTGTGAAAGAAGGTGAAAGAGGTTATCCCTATATTCACTTAATGTTTTACTACGATTTTCTACACTCCTTTTGGAGCAGATAATGAGATTCAAAGACTTTTATCAGCTGATTGAAACCTAGTAGAACTACTATAAAAATAGAAAGGCATATGAAAAGGCGTTATAAAAAGTGGACTTGATAGACTAGGAAACCTTTGTACCTTTAGTTAAAGAGCGTAAACCCGTGGCAAATAGGCAATGTGCATCAGAGCTCACAAAGCACTTTGGGAAACTGAGTATTGCAAAAATGGAACAGGGAAATCAAAGGAACTATCAGAAAAAAAACCTGTTACTTTCTCCTCTTCTGTTGAAATACTTACATTTCCATTAAAAATGTTGAAGAAGAAGTTTCCAGATGAATTTTTAATTAGAGAAGAGGAGGTGAAAAAGCATAATTATTAGTACTCAGTTTCCCATCATGCTTTGTGCTAGAATAAGAGATTCATGCTCTTGCACATCGGCTATTTATTCAGCCCGTATGATAATACTTTCATTAAAGAGTCGAGCAGATAGGCCATCTATCACTTTCCTCCAGCCAGAGTTTATAATCATGACTTAAGCTTATTGAATTCCCCAGAAAATTATAATGGCATCGTCAACAAGTGGACCTTGTGTGAGGGTGATTATGCAGCAGTGTTTGTCTGCCAGACTTCAGGTCCAGCCACCCAGTGATCAGAAACCAGCTGAGTATGTTGAGGTCAGTGAAAATTTAAAGCTATAGCAAGATTTTTAAAAGAACTAAACCAGAAACCTGGTATTGCTGTTAATTTGTATCCCAGCTGAAATTCTAAAATCTGTAGTAAGGAGTAAATAGTCTAAAGTGTAAAATTTATGTAGCTCACTTCTTTCTTGCAGATCAAGAGAGGGGTTATACTTCATGTTGCTTTCCTGAAAGGTGCAGCACTGGATATCATACCAAAAGTGGGTAAGGTTCTTTCTTACGGATGGACCATTAGATTTTTGAGGGGGGTGGGGATTAGGCAAAAACTGAAAAAAAAAATTGAGCACAGCTTTAATAAAGAATGAAAAAAAAAAAAAATGCCAGAAGAAATTATGTCCAAACAAATTCCTGGACAGGCTGCCTAGGGGGGTAAAAAAAATTCCTGCACGAAATAAATTGCCCACCCCCCCTCCTTCTCAAAAATCTAATGGTCCATCCCTAAGACAATAAACATGATATCAGATTTGTTATTGCTTATAATCAATGTGGCTCTTTTTTTGCAGTCAAGGCAGTCTTGAATGTCAGGTTAAGTGAAACTGACTCAAACAGCAAAGTGTCTGTACTTGAACTACCTGGAGATGTACTAATAGTGCCGCAGGTAAGGATTTTTCATTCCAGGTCCTTAAAAACCCTTGTAATTGTTCAAATTTAGGCAAGTATTGAGTTGTGGGTGGCAATAGTCCCCTTCACAGTTCCCTGCGCCATCTTGAAAGGTAGCCGTGCCTTTGCATTGAAGCGAGACGAATGGTGAGCTTGCAATGATAGAGACATGTAAATAACTGTCCAAGGTGTTTAAAAAAAAGTCTCTATCATTGCAAGCTCGCCGTTCGTCTCGCTTCAATGCAAAGGCACGGCTACCTTTCAAGATGGCTCAGGGAACTGTGAAGGGGACTATTAATATCAAAGAAACCCTTGTCAATAGTAAGTGAAGGAAAACATTCTGAGTACCAGGTGATATTTGAACCTGTGAGCTTCTGTTTGCTGCAATATAGACTGGAACAATATATTTATGTCCACGTAGACCACAAATTAAAGCACTTTAATAATAATATAATAATTTATTATTTATATTGCGCCTGTTTCATTCAGATATGTTCACAAGCGCATTACAATAATTTGAATATATATCTATCTATCTATAAATAATAATAATAAGGCCAAAATGCAAAGAAACAAAAGGAAAAACAGAACATGTCTAGAAATTAAATTAGGATGAGGTTATGCAGGTTGAAGCAAAGGTTTTTTTCCATGGATATGAGCGCGGTGCTGTGTGATCAAGGCTTCTTAACTGATATCTGTATAAATTATTGTTTGCAGTTTTTATTATTTTTTCTAATTCCCTGATTTGGTTTTAATATTTTTTCAAGGCAACAATAGGTGGAAAACTAAAAGGAAAAAGTATGCAGTAAGTATAATAGAATACCTGAATAGAATTCCTGGATAAAGCTTTAGCCTTTGGTTAGTAATTTAATGCATTTACCACTCCTGGGTGGACAGCACAATGCCTAACAGGTTTTGCAACCCACTAGACCTATTTAGCTTCGCTGTTTGTTGTGCACATTTCAGACCATGTGATGTCACTCTTGGAAATTGATTTTTTCATGTGTAAATATTTTAACATGTTCGTCATAAAAGAACAATTCTCAAGGGAATGTCATGTGATCTGAAATGAGCAATTTGCATATGAAGCTAAAGAGCCAAGGTATATTGAGAAGGCAGCCAATAGATCAAATAATTTGGAATTTAGAAGTTGATTTTTGTGGAGGGAGAAAAAATCTGAGAACCCTCTGCAGAAAACCCTCGAAGCACAGTAGAGAACCAACAAACAACTCTATGCACATACAACACCAAGCCTGATAGGACTCRAACCTGGGATTTTGCATTGGTGAGAGGCAGCATGCTAGCAGTGGATGTTATCAGTGTTCCCTTAGAATAATCATAATTTTGAATGACCCTCTTTGGCAGGTATCACACAAATATTGCAAAGACTGAGGCTCTAGAACTGTACAAGGAGTTTGTTTCTTTATGCAATGTAAGTCACACATAGTACTTTTTACAAGAATAGTATAGAAGAAAAAAGACAAATGGAGAAGAGAGTGAGAGAGTGAAAAAATGAGAAATGGGAAGAAAAAGGAGAAAGAAAAAATGAATGAATTAAATGGTGAGTCAGTGAAAGAATGAGAAATGAGAAGGAAAAGGAAAGAAGAAGAACGAATGAACGCGGTGAATGAATAAATAAATGAACATAAATGAATGAATTGACACTATCATTCATTAAAACAAAATATCCTTATACCCCGTCCACACTAATGCCGGATAAATTTGAATCCGAATTTTTATTTATTCGGTTAGGCCTACCGTCCACACTAGTCCGGGCGAATCCGAAACAATTCTTCACCGAAAACGAATTTTTTTGTATACGGTCTCCAGAGTGGAACAATTTGAAAACCGGCTAGCCGTATTAGTGTGGACGGAGAACATTTCGTATACAAAATTTTTCGAATACGATGACGTTATGATTGCCATGGAATAATGGCGGGAAGGCTAAAAATTCACCGCGGGCTCAATTTCAGCTTCGATGCACATGCTCAGATGTGTAATGAAGCGTTTTTGCCGCCTCTGATCGGACTAGTGTGGGCGCGAAACATTTTATCCGTTTTCATGTGTGGACGGAAAACGTTTTTTTCGGTTTCGGCATATCCGGAATAGTGTGGACTACTAAAATCACCCATCCTATTTCTTAACAGAAAACTGTTTCAGAGGAAGCGAAGAAGGCAGATTCTGACGTTAGTCCTCAAGTAAAATGGGGTGTGTATAATAAAGTGATTTAGATGTTTCGGCAGAAAATTGCAATCCCATTGGTTAAACTCTTAATTAATCATTTATGACCGCATTTTTTTAGTGCTCAATGCTTTGAGGACTTTCTTGATAAAAACTGTCCTATGTTTCATCCTGCGGTGAAACTTAATGAGTAAACAGGTACTAATGAATTGACCAAATATAGGCAGAATATAAATCCTGTCTATGAATGACAAGACTATGCTCAATACCCTGGTGTAGGAGAAAAGTAGCGCGTTTTAGCTGTAATTTCTTCCGCTTGTGACCCCTTGTTGTGGTGCGCCTCTTTCTGCCACACCCTTTCTTATTCGACCAGCAGTCGTAATGATATAATAAACAATTTTTTATCGAGGAAAACATGTGATAAATTTGACCCTGATACTGAATGAATTACTCTGTAATGGAAGAAACGGGACCGCCGTTTGCAGTCCTCGTTCAAGCCACGTGAAGCCGTAAAGCGGTTTGGGTCTACGCCCACCTCCAAAACGATGCTCGGATGTTTTATTCAAAGAAGGATTTATCATAATATACTTACATTGGCCATTTTTCTTTTCCCATAGGTACTTATGGGAATCGACAGGTCCTTAGTAGCTGTACTAATGGTCCCTATACACATGTATTGGACTTCTAAGCTTCAGGGTTTCTCTTGGAGTCTGTACAAGGTCCTTGTTGAGGTGTGTAAAAATAACGATTTAAAACTCGAACTTCGTTGTTTTTAGCTTCACGGTGGGGAAAGTGCAGTTAGATTGAACGAAATTCGCTCAGAGTTAAGCTAAGAACAACCAAAACAGCGCTGTAGAAGTTTCAGTGGATTTTATTAAAATTCAATGAACGAAAATGAAGATTTATGAAGTCCCATATATTGTATAGTAAAACAGTACAATGTATACGCTTGGGCTACTTGTGGCGCTACCTGTGTACAAGCGTCCATGCCATAAGAACGGCTGCAGTATAATACTTAGTAGAGAAAGTGTAGCAGTGGAAGATATACTGTATAAGAAATGTTTTTGAGTGTATCCATTTCAGAAATACAGTGAATGTATGACAACGGAAATATTTCTAAAGCATTCGCTCGAACACAAGACAACGCTCTAAAGGACACTATCTTGCTTTCACTCTTGGAAGGCCTAAATACAATGACGACGTCACCTATGCTTTTGATAATATAGTATCGAGCGCAAAGCATTCTGGGATAGGCTTCGCTTCTCCTCTGTAACGACTGCAAAAGAGACTAAAGTAGTTAGTGTCAGAGCTCCTCGGTCACGTTCCTCTTCCAGTGAAAAAAAAAGGTCTGGTGGCGCAACTCAGGTAACGACATTCTATCGCAATGAGTCAGTTTAGAGTACGTTCGATAATGGCTTCTGAAAGGGATATTATAACTTACATAGAAACATTATCAGTGAAAGAAAAGTGGAGGCCATGCTCGAATGAAGTAGAAACGTATTTTAAGTTGGATCCCACGGGCTTATTTATTGGTGAATTGAATGGCAAACCAATTGGCTGTGTCTTCGTCTTAAAGTACGACGAAACCTACTGTCTATTTTCCTCTTTTATCATCGAGAAAGAGTACCGTGGCAAAGGCTTTGGATTGGAGATGTACAAAACTGCTCTAAAGAGTGTTGTACCTTCTCAAAATGTAGCAGCGTACGCCGTGGATGAGATGCTCAACAAGTACGTAGAAAAGTTTAGTTTCCAACCTCAATGGTTGGCGCATATTCTAGACCTTCATCTGCCTTCTGCTTTACAAGTTCTTAGCCACCTTCCATCAAGCCGTCTCTACTTTGCCAAGACCCTTGATGAAGTCGATCTTCGAGCTTTGTATGACTACGACACAGAAGTTTTTGGATACCCACGTGAAGCATTCTTGCAAAAGTTCCTCCGTTTACAAGGAAGTCACGCACGCGTTGCTGTTGATACAGACGACAATATAGTCGGGTACACAGCTGCAAGAGTAGCAATCGACAAAAACGAAGGCTATTATCTTGGGCCACTATATGCCGAATCCTCGGAAATCGCCAAACTTTTACTGAAAGCTATCTTTGAAGAGATGCTCGAGAAAGGATCGTCTTCGTCTCCATCGGTTTTGTTGAGTTGTCCAGTAGGTAGAAATGCAGAGGCAAAGAAGCTCATGGAATTATTTGAAAGTAAACTTGCCATGCAAATGACATTCATAACTACCAAAGGGATTCCAAWAGGACGCTTTGACAGCTGGTATGCCGTGAGTGCATATTTCGGTTGATAGAACTTAGACATTGCATATCCAAGTAGGCATTGCTAATTGACATTTACATTTATTTTGTATGTAATTATGATAAAAGAAAGATCTTTTAATTTTGTTTATAAAATAATTGGGATACTACGCGCGCTATGATTGGTCGAAAACCATGTTTGATGAGAGTATCAAAACACGCTATCGTCATYYTTAATCTATCGCGCGCGCTCATTGGTCAGTTTGAATAAGACGGCACGTARGGAGAATTTACTTAGACTTTGCTTTTTTTCGATCTTTTCGCGCGTTTGTTATTTTATAAAACAAATCAAAAACAGTTTTCTGTGTTTGATACTCTGATCAAAACACTTGGGATGTTGGGAGAACACTCGAGAAGCTGGAAACCACTCCGCTACGCGTCGTGGTTTCCTACGCTCCTCTCGTGTTCTCCCAACATCCCGCGTGTTTTGATCAGAGTATCAAACACGGAAAACTGTTTTTGATCTGTTAACTCAGTCAGTTTAGTCTGAACCATGTAAACCATCTATAAAAGTATGATCATGTAGTGGAAGGTCTTGTAACGAGAATAAGACATTAATAATAATCAAAGGTTCTTTTAATATAATAATCTTTTTTTTAATGACAAATTATGACAAATACGTTTATGAGYGTGATGTCATTATAGGAATTTGAGTTTATTTGTCATCATTTGTAAATTGAAACACTTGTTATTATGAGAGAAAAAAATTTGCAATAAACTTTCTATAAACCCTGAGTAAGACAATGATGTTTTATACAGGATATTTTACTGCCCTAGAAAAGTTTTGTATATTTAAATAATCATGCCTATATTGACATCCCACTCATTAACATATTGGAAATATAAACCTTGATATCTTCAAGATGCATCACTCAAATCATATGATTTGTTTTTACCATTCCACTATTCACTTATGTAGAATCAATATTGAAATTATTGAGTTAGGTGGTACGGGCACTTTAAACTTGCGTGACTGACTGACCAGACGGTCGATGAGCATATGGAGACAAGTACCTTACACATGGTAATGTAAATTTCTTGACCTTGGGTATGGTCTAACGATTAGTCGGCCACTATTGTTTTCGAGTTAGTCCAACCTTGTTTCCAGGGCCTTCTCTTCTCGTTTATTTTCAAGATGGCGGCGCTCGAAGGGAAGACCGGCCAGACTCTGAAGGTAGTAGTCTCTCCACAGGTAGCCCAAGCTAGGTTCCTGTGGTGTCGTAAGAAAATGTATGGCGATGCTTAAAAACCTCAATAAAATCTTTAAAATGTGAAATAAAGTAAAGAAATCTTAGCTGACCTTTAAAAAAATAGTCTGTCTTGCGCCCTGTGTACTTAGATTTTTGATTTAATCAGTTTTACGTTTTTTCCCTCAACCGTGGCCGAAAACTGTTTTAGAGGAAGTAAAGAAGGCAGATTCTGACGTTAGTCCTCAAGTAGAATGGGGTGTGTATAATAAAGTGATTTAGATGCTTCGGCAGAAAATTGCAATCCCATTGGTTAAACTCTTAACTAATCATTTATGACCACATCCTTTTAGTGCTCAAAGCTTGGAGGTCTTGATAAAAACTGTCCTATGTTTCATCCTGCGGTGAAACTTAATGAGTAAACAGGTACTAATGAATTGACCAAATATAGGCAGAATATCAATCCTGTCTATGAATGACAAGACTAAGCTCAATACCCTGGTGTAGGAGAAAAGTAGCACGTTTTAGCTATAATTCCTTCCCCTTGTGACCCCTTGTGGTCGCGGAAAACCATCCACGGTGGGTGCGCCTGGACAGAATCGACCCACGCGCAACTTGATACAATTATCACATAAAGAATCGTCATAGCTGTTACAGCCGTGCATGTGTAAACGAAGATAACTGCTAGCTAAAGAAAGATAATAATAATAATAATAATAATAATAATAACAATGTGTTTTGGAGAAGATGCAGAAAGCCATCATCTCTTACTCGCTCCATATAGCACGAACATTTAAAGCAACTGTTATATAAGCTTGGACTTTTTTTTAAATAATCTTAGGATACTGTTACAGATTTATAGAATATAGAGGGAGTTTTTCTGTTGCTAGAAATTTATTGTAACTGATTGTATGTATATATATATATATTTTTTTTTTCTGAACCATTTTAAATACAATGATTTTATAGGGACACCTATTTAAATTTATTGTAGTTAGTTTCCTTTTAGACTGTATAGGTTACGCTGTGCACCCTATACAGGTCATAGATTTTTTGCATCTATACGTTTTAGTACTGCACATAATAATAATAATAATAATAATAATATTAACATTTCTTGTTTATCTCTGTGCTAAGCGCTTTACAATCAATAAATCATAATTTTAAAAAATCACTGCTATAAGTACATGAAAACAGGTTATAAAAGCTAGCTAATAAATAAATTTAAATAAAATTTAAATTTAAATAGGTATAAAATTAAATATATATATATATATATATATATAACTATCCATCTTAGGATATATAATATTTTAAATATTATAGGCTTCCTTAAAGAGATGTTTCTTTAATTTAGACTTAAAAGTATTGTAGTTGGAAATAGATCTAATTTCCATAGGCAGGTCATTTCATAATTTAGAAGCCATTATTGAGAAAGCTCTTAATCCATACGTCTTAAGATTACAGTTCTGTATCTTAAACTTTTATCTATCAGAGGACGAACGAAGCTAATTTTGATGCGCATGATATTGTGTTACTTTTAAGATCAATCATATAGGTTTTTCGTGGACAATGCAAGTATTTTTATCTGCTTGCTTTCTCATCTGTGGATAAACTGTTTCCATGAGAACCGAAACAAATATCCGTCACGAGAATAGGTCATACAAAGCTTAGTAAGCTTGAATGGAACATCCTAAACCAACACCGGATAAAGTTTAGACAATATATCCTCTGTATCCAAATAATCTTGTGGGGCTTATTGAGCCAGATGACCGTGCGGGCGGGACGAGGAGATGGGATGGGCAAACAGGTTTTTCTCGCGTACTCTTTCTACCACACCCTTTCTTATTCGAGCAGCAGTCGTAATGATATAATACCTATAATACACATTTTTTCATCGAGGGAAACGTGACTAATTTGACCCTGATACTGAATGAATTACTCTGTAATGGAAGAAACGGGACCGCCATTTGTAATCGTCGTTCGAGCCACGTGAAGCCGTAAAGCGGTTTGGGTCCACGCCCACCTCCAAAACTATGCTCGGATATTTTATTCAAAGAAGGATTTATCATAATATGCTTACATTGGCCATTTTTCTTTTCCCATAGGTACTTATGGGAATCGACAGGTCCTTTGTAGCTGTACTAATGGTCCCTATACACAAGGTCCTTCCAGGATGTTGAAAGCCCTTGTGGAAGCTATTTGCACCTTATGGGACAGCACAGAATAAAATAAGAGTGAGTGGAACTCTCTATAAACCTTCTGGAATAAATGCCTTTTTAGACTTTAGAGAGCGCTTGTAAGCTTCAGTATAGTACTTAATTTTTTGTGTTTTATCCCTGACATGTCCTGAAGCAGGCAATAACGATATGGCTCTTAATACGTCATGGGAGTTAAGTCACACAAGTCATTTTGTTCATTGTCACACGACGGAATCAAAGAGATTCTTGGTTGTTTGAAATTCCCGTCAAATAAACCTTTATTTTCGAGTCAAATGCATGTTTGTAAATAGTCGGGCAAGCGGAATTTAAATACAAGAGCACATGCTACCCTGTTCTTGCAGAGTTTTTTTTTTTTTTTTCCTGCCCTCCGCTTACAAGTCGGAAGAAAAATATCCTTTGCCCGCTGGGTACTCAGAAGACCGTACTATAAAACTGTATATTTGAAAGAGCGATAATTTCTCGATCTATGCTACAAATGCATACCTTTTGTACAAATCTAAGTTTCGGGGTTAGAACCAAAAGGAATTCTGCTGCAAGTATAAACTGGTGACATCGATCCATGGAGAGGAGGTCATTGATGATCATACTTCCTAGCATTTTGATTGGATAAAAATTTATTACGTCAGATGATTTTATGAAAGGTAAAGATGTTGTCGTTTATCGACGGCACCTCCAATTTTGGAGTTTAAGAAAAACTAAATGACGTACAATACACTACTCGGAGATCGTATCTAAGAATAATGATTTATTTGAATATGAGGATATAATCTTTTCAAAAGAAAAATCCATTTCATTTTCGCCAACAATTCCCAACCAAAAATGAAAATGACTTTACAAAAACTTGGAAATTCTAATCTGTGGTTTAGCTGAATACATCTTTCCATATCAGCTCTCGTAAGTTGGTGAGAACTTGAAGCTTTAGACTGTCATATGTAAAGATGAGGTACCTTGAAAGCGAAACCAGACAAGTGATAGACAACTTCCTGTGTAACGTTAGACGAGTACAAAAATAATTACGTGAACGTCATACTATGCAACGGGCCCTGGCATGTCCCCCTGGTCTTGCAAACCAGCTCTGCGAATAGAAAGAAAACATAAAGCTAATGAAATCTTAGACATCTTTGGGTCCATTTTTTCCATGAACTTTCCACTTTTTCAAACCGACCCTGTAAAATGAAGCATTGACTTCAAATTCACCGAGTGGTCAAAATAAATCTCGTATACATTTTTAAAAAGTAACAAACTCAAAGTGTACGCAGAACTTCGAGTATCTTCACTGTAATTTTCACGCAACCTGTATAAATATTTAGTTTCCCTTCCGTTGTGACGCACTGAACTAGACCGCGCCACCCGCACTTTAACACTGAGTAAAAAATGATTGGCATAAAAAATTGTTAAACTTGACTTAAAGATCCAACTCAAAGGTTTTTTCTTCGAGAACTTGATTATTCGATGATGGGAAAATGTTCCTTTATTTCGTGGAAATTTGGTTACTCGCGTCGTTGATTGAGATCAATGAGGTATGAATGTCAAATTCACTCGTCGACTTCGAATATCATTCAGTTTAAAAGCCGGATGAAAGGACAAATGGGTTATTTGGAAAGTTGGGTTTGGATGGAATATTGATGGATGAAAAATGGGTGCATAGATCGATGGATGGATAAATGAATGTATGGATCGATGGATGAAAACGGATCGATAGATGGATGGATCGATGGATGGATGAATGAATGAATCGATGGATGAATGGAGCGATGGATGAATGCGGATCGATAGATGGATGGAGAAATGAGGGATGGATGAATGGATCGATGGATGGATCAATCGATTTTGTATGGTTATGTTGAACCAAGAGCCGAACTATGCATGCTTGGCAGTGCTGTTGAGGAAGTCGCATAAGTATTATTTTTCAACTGATCTGTGAGTCCACGAAGAGCTCATCACTGCGCGACATGACTTTTTCCCTCCCAAACTAAAAGAAAAAGAAAATTAAAAATATTTAATCTATCCAAAACTAGGTGAACTGATATGACTTTGAAACTAGATTCTCTAAAAGATAACTGAAAAATTAGATTTGAAAAAAAAAAACTCTGACGAAGTGAGAAAGAACTTAAGAGGCTTCATCTCTTGCAAGAGCGAACTAGAAGAAACGACAAAATGGTAAGTGTGTGCATTTTGGAAAGAAAAGATTATTTTTAGGTGAACAAAAGCTTTATTTATATCGAGAAATAATACACTGTAATATTGTTTGCTTTTATTTCGCAGCATGTTTCATTCAAAGCCATTCATCCACGTTTCCTGTACTTACAGAGCCGTGACTAAATCAGCATTACTGATTATGTGACACATCAAACAGGAACAAGGAAGGTATTTACGTCAGAATAAACCACGAGTTAAGTTGAATATCAAATCTTCTCGTATTACTGTAGTATTTATGGCATACATAAACTAACTCGGGTGATTCAAAGCATTACTATAGACTATGCGATAAACAAACGACCAAAACCGATAGTCAAAGGACGTTTCAACCGTAATACAGCTCTAACGATGGAGAAGACTTTGAGAGACGAAGGTGAAAGCTTCTTGGAGGTATTGGAAAGCAAGCGAGTAGAATTAGTTGCAGGCTTACACCTTGAACGAACTTTTATATTTGACTATCTACGAAGCAAAGGAGTTTTCGATGGAGGCGACTGCGAGTTGATTTGCATCGAGAAAACAAGAGATAAAAAAGCCAACAAGTTCCTTGAGATACTCGGCACAAAAGGAAAGAGCGGGTTCGACCACTTCATTGATGGCTTACAACTTTCTAACCCGAGGTTGTTTGAGCAAGTCACTGGTGAAAAAGCGAATGCTAGTAAGTATTTGGTTACATGTAATTAACTTGAATTAGAGAAACTCGAAACTATAAAAAAAATATATGCAGTTTCACTTAATGATTTTGTTAGAGACGCGTCTATATCATCGAAACAGCTCGGTCACGAGGGGAGTAAATAAAAATAGAATATTAATATTAAACATTAATGTAAGTTTTATGAATCCATATTTGCTATTTAAAATGTTTATAGAATGAATATCTCGATCCTTTTTGGCTACAATTCTAATAAATCTATTACTGCAAATAGCGAAGCATCTGTTTCAGTAACTCTTGCCATCCTACGCGTTCTAATTTATATTCATATGATCTTGATTTTGTTCACGTAGAATTCCTTTGAATTCTAGATAGATAATAGCTTTAATTCCTTAGATAGATAATAGCTTTAATTACGGTACTCTTTTAGTGTGGAGGAATGCATTTTAAAAAGATTTCAAAGAATACTTTTCAAAGTGTTGTTGATTTACGATACGTGATATTGATGTTTTGCAGGCAGAGAAGACAAGTTGACAATTCGTAAATTTGATCCTTTCAGCGACTTTCTGTCATATATCTGTCATATATAATAGCTTATTTTTAGTAAGAGATCGGGAAGATTTTGAAAAAAGTATTTAAAAAAGTCGAAAACTTAGATTTTTGGATTTATAAAACATATTTGCAACTTAGTGCCTCTAGGCGTTGCCGTTTTTATGAACCACTTACAATTAGTTTTACTGCTTTAATTAATGGTTTTTCATTAATAAATTAATGCTTCAGTTTTGGTAATCAAAAATAAATCAAAATTGTCTGAAGCAATTTTGATAATAAATCTGTTTTAAAAGAATAATGATGATAATATTAATAAATGACGATAATTATGATGATGGTAATAATAAGAATAATGACAATAATGATAATAATAATCTTAATGACAATGAAAATGAAAATAATAATAATGATAACAATGACTAATAATAATAAGAAGAATATTAAACTGTCAATTTATATTCATGTATATATTTATCTAAAATTATTTAACTATTTATTTAATTAGTTATTCATATAGAGCATTTATTCCTATTTATTTATTTATCTATTCAATCATTTATTTATTCAAAAATATATTTATTCAAAATTTTATTTATTCAATCATTTATTTATTCAATCATCTATTTATTCAATCATTTATTTATTTAATCATTTATTTATTCAATCATTTATTTATTCAATCATTTATTTATTCAATCATTTATTTATTCAATCATTTATTTATTCAAT
>NW_022259058.1:744313-758033 GCF_009602425.1 Actinia tenebrosa | reverse complement strand
ATTACCGTAAATTAGATAATTGTAAATATCATATAGGGGTTGTTTTAAGGGTTGGAAACATGGGATAAGATTTTTATTGGTTTTATAGGGTTCTAGATAGGTGTCCCCAATTAGTTTATTTTGTAATAAGCTAGAACGACGTGACACAGTAATAAAGTTTTATTATTATTATTATTATTATTATTATTATTACACATTAAGGTGAAAAATTATTATTCGACGACTAGAAAATGGCACAGGCTAACTGGAATAACTTGTCGTTAAACTAGCCAGATAACCTAACAGTGTTTGAGGCATTGTGAGGTCAGTAAAGTGTCCGATGCCGTCTTCAAGTTCTTATTTTTGAGAAATACAGGATTGCCTTATTTCGAATTTTTTTTCCAGTTTAGCGGATAAATTTAAGCTACAATAAAAATGAAACGAGAGCTAACTTACATTCGCTTGAAGAAGGATGGATAGTTGGAGGAGAAGCATTGAAAAATGCTTATATTCGTTGGACGTACTTCATCGATAATTAAATCGCACGACAGCAATTTTTATATCGCGCGATGAAGCGATAAAGCACCGTTTTAGCTTTTATTGCCTTGATGCTTTGTCGTCTGCGTTCAAACACGCTTGAAAGCTCTGAAATGTCGCTATTACGACCTTTCTTCACTTCCTCTAAGTGCATTGCAAGACAGACAGCAATGTAGAAGAGAGTACGACCTCAAAAGCGATGCTGAGTTGTCGATGATTTCATACACAAATTCTTCCTCAAATCTTGAAGCTTTACTGGATAGACTTTGAAAAGAAAGAAGAACGAGTTATAGGTAACGCTATGATACTAATCGAATATTTTTATTCTTGTATATATGAAAAAGGTCCTTCAAGCAAAACGTAATTGCTTTTGCTTTAGCTTTGTTTTATAAAACTTATAGAACTTATAGAACGTACTTTTAACGCCATAGAAATAAGCCAARAATTGCTAAGGAATATGTAGCTAATCTTGAGAAAAATGAGTAGTTACTGATTTCGCTATACTTCCTGAATTTTCGCCATAAGGAAGGAATGTGTTTTTGTTGGGAAACGTTTGCATAATTTAATATAACGATTTTATAAGCTGAGTTAGATCATTAACTTCCTTTTCGCTTTCCTTTTCTTTCTTCCTTTGATTCCGCTTTTATTTTTCTCTGTATTTCTTTCATTCATTCTTTTATTCTTATTTTCTTTTTATATATTTATTCTATTTTTTTCCCTCTCTCTCGCTCGCTCGCGTTTGTTCGATGTCAGGAACATTGATGATCAGAGGGTCACTAAATTGGTTTGTGCACAACTAAGCCGTTGAGGGAAGGGAAGTTCCTGGAGGCTCTGTTGATGAGCGCATCTGACTTGAGGTCACTTACATTTGGTCGATGTGCGGTCGCTAAGCTAACGGAAATGTTACTCTCAAAATCTGTCTCCAAAACTCGTGTCAATCTTTTTTTAACTTACATCTTTTCCCAAAGGTCGTAGATATAGTTCACTATATGACAACGATAACATGTCTACTAAACTGTTTTTATAAGTTATCCTTCCTTCAACAGGAATCAAACTATCATTTCTCGTCCTTATTGAGAATTACTGTTGTCAGTGCTGCGTGGAAATACATGCAATGCTGTACACGTTGCAAATAAATGGTCTTTATATGCAAGTAAATGCAAATCTTGAGCACAGCAATACTGCGATGTAAATACTGCAATTTAAATCTTTACTTACCCAAAACTTTTTCCAAATATCTTTACATCATGAGACTGCATTTTGAGACGTTGTTCTCTTTCAAGAAGTTTGTTTGCTAACGTTTAAGATATGATTCACAAGTTAAATGAATAACTTCTTGTTGACCTGAGAATTTGTTTATAAACAGCTTAGCGAGTTTAAACGTATTTCAGCGCTATGGACCACAGCAAAACACAAAGAAAATATACAACTATCATAAAATTGCCACCTCACTGCCTTTTTGAGCTTAATGATAGAAACAAATCCCAATATAATTCATGATGTCATCTTGAGTGTCTATATTGTTTTGAGTGAATTCAAGCGAGAACTGGAATCCCCGAGTGACCTAGAAAATAACTATTTCGGGCGCTGAATTTTCCTCTTTCTGGGTCGAGTTGATATTCAGTATCTGTGATGATGATTTTGGGTTTTAATATGAATATGCAACATGAAAATGCAACAAAACAATATTTTTTGCTTTACTTGCGTTTCCGGGAATGGAGAATCGATCAGGATTAGTTTATGTTGTGACCGGGACTTTCCCTGAATGCGCAATGAAAATGAGATAACAAATAGAATATATAATGTAATAATATCGAACTGATGTTCCTGTCGTTATCGTATCTATATTCAAAAGTGTTTACCATTTTTTCATGATTGCTTTTTTCTAGACCAAAGCTACATTCCTGATCTGGATATTTTGACCAACCATCTCCAGAGAACTATCACAGAATTAAATGATTTATCGCTGAGATATCAAGAGGTCAGGAAGGAGAAGAATGAGCTAGAGAAACATTTGAACGAAGCAGAGATTGCCCTTGAAGTAAGCCACCGAAGAATCGACGAACTTGAAAGAGAAAAGGCGGAAACGGCCACCGACATGATGTCTTCAATGTCTTCAGTGAACAGCGCTAAAGAGTCTGTTGTCGTCCAAATGCAGTCGTTACATAGAGACTTACAGGAAAGAAACACTTACATTATCGCTTTGCAGATGAATCTTCTGTCCACACAGGAACAAATCGTCAGCTTGAAGAACCAACTCCATGAAACGGAAGAAGCAAAGCAAGAGCTTCACAACCAACTCAATCTTGTGACGATTAACTATGATCACCAGAGGACAGAGTCCATGAAACTCTCCGAGAAACTCGAGTTTCACAAGAACGACCTCCAAAAATACAACGACATCAAAATGAAATATCGAGAGATGCAATTCATAAACCAAAACTTGAAAATTGAAAGAGAAGAGGCTGCGAAAGATTTGAACAAGTTGAAGGAGTGGATCGAGGTGTTTAAGACTCGTTACGATATCGTTGAAGAAGACTTTGAACAGACTCGAGAAAGCCATGAAATCATCGCTGCCGACTGCTCTCAACTGCGGGAAAAAGTCGACGAACTTGAGCTTAAACTCAGAGCGAAAACACGAGAACTCGCTTCTGCTAAACAGAGATACTTTGACTCGGAAGAAGCAGTGAAGCAACTGAGAGAACAACGAGATTTACTGGCAGAAAGCAGGTAAGAAATCATAGTTTAATAACTTGATTTTTATTTGATTTATTTATTCTATTTTTCTTATGTTTCTAGTTTTTTTTTGTTTTTTTTTTTTTTTTTTTTTTGTCACATTCTCAGATTTTTTTTCACACTTTTTTTTCAAAATTTTCTCTGCAACTTGTCTCGCAACAGCGTTGCGACACAAGTTGCAAGAGTGTCTACACGGTGCAACGGAGACGCAATCTTTGCCAAAAGTAGAAACGAATTCTACTTTTCGCAACTAAATTGCTGCAACTTGATTCGCAACATTTTTCAAAATGCGCTGTAGGGTTACACGCTGCAATGCTCCATTCAACTTGTGCCGTAACGCCGTTATCTCCCTCCTAAAAAAGCAACACTGATGTAAGTTGAGTGTCGTATGTTGTAAATTTAGAATGTAGTGGTAGTGCATGTGGAGGGAACCTCACGGAAGAGCCCTGCGTGGGGAGTGGTTGTTGTAAAATATATAACATGCCTCGTAATCGCAGATGGGTATAGGAAAGCATAAACCTTACGAAAAGGAAACAATGACCTCTTCTCATGGGCTAAAAAATGGAAGGTCAATAAACCCGTCAATAAAACCTCGAAAGTGAAAGAAGGTTTTGTTGCATGTTGCTTGTCGCATGTCGCATGTCGCATGTCGCATGTCGCATGTTGCCTTCTAGGCTGGAAATGTATTATACTCATTGGTAAATAATATCAAGAGATAACTAGCTAAAAAATAGTGTGAGCTGCATCGGTGTTTCTAATGAAACAGTAATGATAAAAGGATAAAAGGATTATACACCGTGAAAAGATAAAAAGACTTAAAGACGTTTCGGACGCTAGTCCTTCGTCGGAGTAAAAGAGAAAGAGGTGGTAGAAAGGAGTGTTTATATGATGAGAATAAGACAAAAGAAAAATAAATAATATCAACACAGTAGAAATTATGGCGGAAAAAAGTGCAGACAAAGTTTATGAAATCACCAAATCGTTGTGACCTTTCACTGATTAGATCCACATCAAACAATTCGGCCTTCATAACACATAACTTCCTTTCTAGCTCAATCTCTTCTAATATCTTTTTCCTTTTTTTGTAATCTTTAGAAAAGACATTATGGTAGAGCGTGACCGAGCGCAAGCCGAGCGTGACAAGTCTATTCAACATTACACAGAGGTGTTGAAAACTCGCGACGAAACCATCTCTAGACAGACTACTCACTGCAAGCACTTTGAAGACAAATACAAGAATGTTTGCGAGGAGCTGCAAAATCTGCAAGAAAGACTAACTGAAATGGAACACGAGATGGAGGAACTGAGAAAGACAAAACTGGAGGGGGAATCGCCTGAGAGTCAGGCTCAACCGTTTAGAGTGGTGAGTACGTTACTTTTATAGACCGGGGGTGCTTACCATTTAAACCAATCCATCCGGTTGGAAATTCATTCGCTCATGCTAAGAAAAGAGCGGGAAACTTTGACTTTCGAAAAATGGTACACGCGTCTACCGGAAGAACCGAAAAGAGCGGGAAAATCGTATTACATCAATCAGAACTGAGACCGAGTTTTCTGGAACATTTTGATCGGAATGTTTTCTAACTGGAATTTCCAGTTTTTCATGGTAAATGGTAAGCACCCCGGTTTTCGCATGAGAGGGAATAAATACGACAACTTTGTAGACGTACTGTATCTTACCATGTATGTAACTACGCCTCATGGGAATGAACATATGGTACCTTGTGATCAAAGTCAGCATATGCATTTTGGAAGCCGGAACTATTAGGCATGGTCTAGAAATGGACTGGACTGGACCCGAGTAAGCATGTACCGGACGTAGAAAACATGGACCGGACGTAGAAAACATGGACCGTGGTAGAAAATATGGACTCGGTCAGACGCATCTGGATACCTTATCTGTATGTCGACGATCACCCTACTAAAATAAAAACCTGCACGAATAGTTTGCGTATGAATTTTTGAAATTGTATCTAAAAAGATAAAACATTTGCTACATTATGACGATCGTCAATGTGACATACAGATAAGGTATCCAGATGCGTCTGACCTCGAGTCCATATTTTCTACCACGATCCATATTTTCTACTTCCGGTCCATGTTTTCTCTGGTCCAGTCCAGTCCATGTTCTAGACCATGCCGGAACTATTATGCCATCTTTTCTTCAAAGTGATAACAGATATTCAATAAATAGCCTAATTCTTTTTGCTCATGTTTCGTGCTTCAGAGGTTACCTGAATTGAAAGGCAACAAGAAATGCGACCTACCACGAGAAGACGATGCATCATCGGGTGAGGGGTCTTCCTCCGCCGACAGTGATGATTCCTTCGACTGGAAAATGTATCGTAAGACCTCCCGAATCATTGAAAGCCTTAAGAAACGAATTGGAAAAGGAGAACGAAAAGGAGAACAGTATACCCCTTCAAAGGTGCCCCAATACGGCTGTCACAGCCTTGATCGTATGCTTGAAGAACTTGTTCCACAAAAGAAGGCTCTTTCACCTGAAGCGCAAAAATGTTTAAGCCTGGAGCGGAATAGAAATATTTTCAAGGTTCCTCCATCGCATTTGTCTTTGGCTTGTATGTTTGACTCTATCGGTAGTACAAATGGATGTAGTCCAGTATCCGAGCCCGTAACATCACCGACCAGCGACATCACGTCAAACAGGAAAACTGCAAGCCTGCCCCCTTTACCACCCAAGGCGATGTCGGACAGTGTGGCCTACGAATCCTCTACGGCGAAAAATACCGACATCAATGGTAACATAACTATTCCTAAATGCCGAAAAGCGGTCAAGAAGCCACCGTTTCGTACAAGTATTTCTTCGCCATCCGGGTTTGGAAATCGTTTACGTCTACAGAACAATCCAGAGCTTACACCGTCGCAGTCTTTCGATTCTCTTCAAAAGACTAAGGAGGTATTGTCGATTTATGATCAATATTACGACAAGGAAGACGAAGAGATCGAGGGACCGTTGTTATCGCCGTCTTTTGCGCAGCCATTCAGGCCACGAGCTATGGCCATTCGACTCAAAGATAGCGAAAGACCGCGAAGTTCTTCGGCGCCTGCTTCTCCTGATGTGGATACCTCGTCACGCAAGTCCTTGGGTAGCGATACTGATCGCTAAAGCCCTGAAGTCAAACCTTTTGTACATAAACATCACTTTACATTAATAAAGACCTTGAGCATCTGGTTCAACGTTAGCCGCTAACTGTTAGAGATGAGGCCCAAAACATACCCAAACATGGAGAAACACTAGGCATGAATGAAATTTAATATGGCGGCTCTTCAAGCAACAACTTTGTTATCACGCCTTGCTAAATGTTGAATGTTTGAAGGAAAACGCTTGACACTGAACTGCAGTTTGGGGTTTGCGGAGCCTAGCAGTAAACTAAAGGTAAAGATAAAGGTATCTTTAGCAGTGCTAAAGGTATCTCATCTCACATGTTTTACGAATCCGTGTGTTACGAGAATAGACCTCGTTACCTTGGGCGTAATGCCTCCCCGTTACAGACCACGTGTCATTCTCTTGAGAATAAGATTCTTTGTTTGAGTTGTATCCATATTCATGTGCCTTCTCTTGAACAACTCCTTAAGGTGCTGACACACGGTGCAACATTACACTCAACATTTCAAGCAACAAATTTGAATCGGGGTGACACACATTGCAACAAAAGCATGCAACATCGCTTGTGTCAGCCTGCTTTGTTAAGATATTTGGTCAGCAGTTATGAATTTGAGGCAAGCTGATTGGCTGGAAGTTTTAAAATGTTGCAGGTAATGTTGCAGCCATGCTCACATGAAAGTTTGTTGCGCACAATGTTGCAAGAGTAGAGCTCGATCCAACTTTAGATTTGTTGCATGCAACGTTGCGTGCAACACGTTTCAGGGGTAGACACACGCTGCAACAGTCCTTTTGCGTGCAATGTTGCACCGTGTGTCAGCAAAAAAAGGAATGATACTCTAAAGAATGACACGTGGTCTGAAATGGGAAAACATTACGCCGAAGCTAAAGAGGTGTATTGATTGAGTTCATTCTTAAATAATAAAACAATGATGTATAAAAACTTCGACAAAGTAAGTCTATTGTCAATAGGAAAAAAGTCTATCCCAAAGGGAATGATTTGTAATTAGTTG
Organism: Actinia tenebrosa; assembly: GCF_009602425.1. The sequence continues at coordinate 750,644 of NW_022259058.1, read as the reverse complement.
TTTATCATAAAAGACCGCGTAAATGTGTCTACATATTTATAGAATCATTTTGTAGATTTTGAATATAAACTCCGTTGAGTTTGTGTGTTCACTCCTTGGTCGAGTCTTAAAGAAAAACTAGTTGTGCATATGTACATGCAATAGTGGAGTTTTATTGCAGCCATGTCGTCGTTGGGCAGAAACCATGCAATGCTTTTGGGTGACAAGAGAAAAGTTTCAGAATTCTGAAGCTTTCTCGATCTTCACTGGTTACTAGTTCATAATAGAGGCTTTGCACCATCACGTGCCCACGCGTATAATACAGCTTGGGCTGCCTGTGGTTTCATCATCGCAGAACAATAAAATCCCTTTGCCCTCGGGGAATTGAAATATATTTTTATGTAATAATAATAATAATAATAATAACTTTATTTAAGTCTCTATCTTCTAGCCGGGCACAAGTACCCTACTAATCGGGGAGACTAAAACGATTGTATTGTTCCTGCCATCCAACCTGGCTGCCGTCACGTGATGGTGCAAAACCTCCATTAGTGTTGCTTATAGTAGACCTAATTCGTTGCATTGCAGTCTTTTCCCATGACCACGTGTCATTCCCTCGAATGAGATTCTTTGAGTTGTACCCATATCCATGTGTCTTCTCATGCGCAACCGTTAAACAAAGACGTAATACTCAAGGGAATGACACGTGGTTTGAAATGGGAAAGCACTGTAACGCAACGAATAAGGTCTGTTAGATAACTACGAGAAACACGAGTCTAAACTAGACTATCCCGTTAGACTAGTACGTGTTGGTTGTTATACTAGAGAGTCTCTTGTATACAAAATATGTTTATAATGGTGTTCAAAATAAAAATGAGAACATTAGTATGTATAGTTGACATTCGTTGTAGGGAATAAATAGGAATGTCCATCGCAATACCCCAGTTAAAATTTCGAATTATCTCATGCTCAGAGTAAGCCTTCATTAGATATAAAATATCCATGCATTCTAGTGAGTGCTTGAAGTTGTGCATTTTTTACTTTTGTGTTGATATTCGTAAATACTTTTGAGGCTGAAAAACTAGCTGAGAACAGAAGTTCATAACTATAGTTATGAACTTCTGCTGAGAACAATGAGTTTGGAGCTAGACAATACCAATTGCAATACGAAATTAACCCAAACCAGAACACAATACATCCTGCAACACCAAGAAAGACCCAATTCCATTTATTGAAGAAAAAAGCACTGTGGAATCGCGTACTTGGTTCGCTTCAGCTTCTGCGCATGTGTACTTGCTTGCTATGACGTCAAGCAATTCTTCAAGCTGACCATAAAGAACGCAGACTCTTGAACGATACTGAGTTTTTCTTTATCTGTCAACAATTAAAAGATCGAACTCCGGTTTCTTAAAAATGCATTTTCGAAGGCTTTTCCTAGAATGCATTTTAGGTTTCCGTGTTTGATAAGTAAGGCGATAATACATGGAAAAGTGTTGCATTCTAATCTGAAAACATTTTTCATGGACCAAATATACTTAACAATTAAAACAGCTTTTTCCATGCTCCGTTCAGCACGCAGGAAGTGACGTAAGCATGAAAGAAGTGTAAGGAGAAGAACGAGCCGTAGGCGAATGCTTCTCACACTTCTTAAATATATTCATATAGTTACTATTTAACCCGTGAAATACTAGTAAAAAATGTCAGTGAACGTGTTATAGTCAAAAAACACAAAAGAAAAAATATTTTTTTGCGGATACGAAAATGTTCGCGTCCACACGCAGCGTATTCGAATCGTTTTCAACGTCCACACGTGCCGTTTTCGTAGAATTTGCGGATACGGTCACAAAAATTTGAGGACACGTGTGGACGCAACCCGTATCCGCAAAACAAATGTGGACGGGACCTAATAATACCTATTGCACGGGTTTAGTGACTTCACTCTGAGAATTGAAGTTTAATTATTTTCATTTATTTTTCCATTCGTTTTATTCTAATTTATCATTTTTGGGATTATTTTCACTGTTTTATTTAGACTTTAAAATGATTCCTTATTTTGGTATCGAAATAACTTCTCAGTTTCAATAGACCTTATTCGTGGTGTGACAATGTTTTCCCAACCTCCAGGGGATTCATTTTCTTTTGTTGTTACTCTTCGAAAAATCCATGAGTATCCCAAAGGATACGAAAGGAATAACGATGATATACCGACGAGTTTCAAAACAATAGCTCTTCATTCCCCCTGAGGTTTTTCACGCTGAATTGGGAAGGGAAAACATTGTTACACCACGAATAAGGTCTATTTCTCAATTAGTAATTCCGGTGCTCATAAACAATGTCCTTGAAATCATTAAACCCGTGATATAGATATTGGAATAATCCGTGAACTACAACCAAATGACTCAAAATCACTCGAGATATTAAAAAAATAATGAAACAGCCGCCATGTTGGTTGATGTAACAAGAGAAGATAGTGAAGAATGCTTTGTCATCGTCAACCAAGATGGCGGCTATGACGTGACATGCATGCAATTAACTGAGATCCTAATTTTGTTTTCTTTTGTGTCTGTTTGACTATTACATGTCGACTAGCATTTTTTATTTCATGGGTTAGTATTTGCCATCACTCTACAAACTCCTATTTTTTTGTATTAACGTGGAAGAAGTTTCATGTATGTGAAGCTAAAGCGGACATCCTCACGAGATTTTCGTGTACTGAAGGCGCAGGGATCGCTTCACGTACAGGCGCCGTCCTGATAACAAAATACAATAGACTAAACCTCGATTAACCACCAAGCTATTCTTTCTTTAAATACAAAAATAACCATATTATTTCACTTTTAAATGAGCCTAATTTCCGGATTGGGTTGGTTTTTATTTTTTTTCCTAATCGAGTAATGCCGAACAAATGATGGAACTTAAAGACATTCCGCTTCAGAGAGAGCTGTCATGGTGAGTTTATAAAACTAAAGAACTGTGCTTTCACATTGCTGGGGCTTATGTCATGTGTGTTATTTTTAACGCATTTTTATCCTACGAGACTTTCGATTCTATGAATAAAAGGGTTAGGATAAACAATGAAAACACAAGTCGAAAACTACATTTTTGAGAAGATTAGATAAAAAGGAAGAGCTATTTTATGTCGTCTTTGTCTTTACAGTTTCTTTTCTTTGATCTTATTTGTCTCCTTTTTTTCCTTGTCCGTAAAGAGTAGGGGGACCACGAGGAGGCCAGATTCGTCAGGAGAGTATATATAGTGATGCAATGGCATTTTTTGAACTGAAAAAGAAAAGCAGGAAAGAATTGGCATTTTCACTTTTGCCCTCTACATGCGTATATTCGTTGCTTCTCTCCTGACTTTAACCTGTGAAAAATAAATGTGCCGTATACCACACATTTACCATTTACTCCTGTCTCTCTCTTTCCCCCTCCCCTCCCCTCCCATCCCCCCATCCTCCCTCCCTCGCGGTGCCCTTTCTCCTCCGCTTTGGAGCAGATGCCATTCTTCTCTTCTCATTACAAGAATCTTAACTTGACTTTTTAGTCCCAGATAGTAAGTCAGTGCTTTATTTTTAGTTGGTTAAATCATAGCAAATCAAGTATCTTTTACGTAGCATAAGTTTATCCAGTAACTAGCATCTTTGCCCTCAAATCTAATCAAATACATTCCTTACTGCGATGAGAACGTCATCCCGGTGGGACAGACGGGGGGTCAAAAGTCATGTTAACTATTTTCAATAGCACATACCTTATCAAAGGCTCAATTCAATGGGGTAACTTTTACAAATGTATAGGACGCCCCCCTGTTTCTATATCCTAGTCTTAGAGAGCCATCTCCCTCTAGATCTGACGACCGCTGACATGTTGAATAATATATCCGCTTAACCAATCATCCAACGCGGAAGTTATGCTAAATTTAGAAACCCAAGTCAAGTACTTAATGTTGTCACATCTATCTAGACGTGGATGGATCGCAAATTGTTTGTCTGGTTGCATGTATTGACTTTTAACGCAGATCGAGAATATTGTCAGAGACCAGTTCACTAAAATGGCGGAGTATGAAGACCCCTTGGAAATCCTGATTCGAAACCGTTTTCATCTAGTTCAGCACTTACAAGTCGAACGTCCATTGTTAATGGAATATCTACTAAGCAAGAGCGTCTTTGATAGAAATGACTACGACCTGGTCCGCTCGGAGAAGACACGAGAGCAAAAAGCTTGTAAGGTGCTGGATATCATCGAAACTAAAGGAGAAAATGGCTTCAAGCATTTTAAAGATGTCTTACAGCTTATCAACCCGAATCTTTACGAGACATTGACTGGAGAAAAGGCTACATATCGTAAGAATATATTATCTATGTATTTTATTTCTTTACTATATAATTGCTAAGTGTGACGAGTTCGATCTTACCGCACAGAGTTTTATCAACGTAAATCAGTCTTCTCGCAAAGTTCCCTTTTATTCACCAAGAATATCATTGACTTTGATAAAATTATCATTAGACTTTTCACAATGATGGAGCGCTGAGATTTCGAAGGCGCTCGAAAACAAAGCAGTTTGAAAAAGGTTTTTGAAAGAAAAGTTTTTCTTGGGAACTTTAATGAGTGTGTTATATATGACCATGAAACACTACGACTAGTTTACACAATTTCGCAAAACTTTGCCCAAAAAATTCTAGCACAAATAAAAAACGCAGTTGATTAAGAGCAGACGTTAAGGACAAGTACCACTCAAGTATGCTGGTAAGGCTTGGCTGACCATCACCTTCACCCACTTAAGCCTGGTCTTTTTATCACAATAATACACACAAAAAGACACTTTTTTCTTGAAAAATTGGACTCGTAAAAACAGGGTTTAAGCTGTTAAGATAGCCTAAAGACGATAAATAATAATGTTCATTGATTCAAAATAATATAAATAGTTATAGTAACACTTTGATGGCTTTCACGGTCGTTACTATTTTTACGAGTGAGTCAGTTTCCAAAATTAGATTTTATTTTAGTATTTGAATTTACAAATCAGTGAGCGGTTTTTGTATGACTTGCCTGGAATTTAACATGATAAGAAATACTGTGGCATTGAAATGGTTTTCTATTGTTTTTATTCGAATATTTCACTCGATAACAACACGGTTACGGTACATACTCACATGGTACGAAATACCGTAACATTGAAATGGCTTCCCATTGTCATTTACTTACTCGCAGCACTTAAATGGTACGACATACCGTAACATTGAAATGGCTTTCCATAGAATATTTAATCCAATCACAATTCAACACATACTATTACGGTCACGAATGCCAAGTATGACCCTGCACGACTACAGAAGAAATTTGCCTTTATTTTCTACTCGTACGAAAACCACTACAATAAAGATAAAACAGAAAAGCAAGGCTAGTTAATTCTACACAACCAAAATGGAGTCAGAGCAATTTTTCTTTCCATTTGCGTATCATTCTTGCCTCGACAATCCGAGGTTAACCTTTTGTACGAGAGTTTGTAATCTAAGGAGACTTTGGCGTGAAGGTTTCGCTTCTCTTTCCTCATTCCTAGCAGCGAAACACGTAGACAATCAACAGCAGTAGTTCACATAATACAGTAAAAACCCGCATATAAGAACCTAAAATTTAAGAACCTGTTAGGCTAAAATTTCATTTTTAAGCACCCTTCACATAAGAACCATTTTAGGCTAAAATCCTAAAACAGGTTCTTATTTATAAAAAAGAAGAAAGAAATAGAATCAATCTTTTCAAAAATATATTCATTACACAGTCTGTACACAATAATGTTATAAACACTATAACTGTACATGGTTACTGTAAAGAACATGTCCTCATTGAATAAAAAAATCCAACTTAAAATGAAACTTAATTTTATTTCTTGAACAAAAGTTAAGAACCTAATTAAGAACCTAGTTAGCCTAATTTAACACTAAGTACCATTTATATAAGAACCTGTTTAGGCTAACTTGAAAAATCCTAGGTTCTTATACGCGGGTTTTTACTGTACTCCACTTTCGGTCAATCCAACGGTATCATGAACTCGAAGATATTCAAATATAACTATGACTATATATAATAGAGTATACTTTGCACACAAAATGGATCGTCAATCGGAGGACCTATCGGTCTGAAACGTTTCGAGATTTCAGTTCTTTTATAATCTTACAGTAATGAATGTCAATGTGTTTTGTTGCAGGAGACAGCCCCATCCTAGATACAATGGGACTCAGTGAGTATTACGGAAATGACGTTTTGTCTCTCTTCCTTTCTTTCTTTCTTTCTTTCTTTCTTTCTTTCTTTCTTTCTTTCTTTCATTGTATAAATACCCATACTATACATAACGTTGGGG
>NW_022259058.1:723007-740250 GCF_009602425.1 Actinia tenebrosa | reverse complement strand
TAGTTATGATGAAGTGATGATGGAGATTCCGTTGATGATGATGGTGATGTCGTTGATGATAATGGTGTTGATGATAATAACGACGGTGATGATTACGGTGGAGTTTCGATGATGATGATGTTTTCGTGCTGTTTGATTGCCTCAGAGCCGTTGCTTCAATTTTTATAATCCCCAGCTGAATGCGTCAGGGAATCCCCGTGATTGGGCCGCAAAAAAAGTGCAGGAAGCCCGTGCCATGTAATCATGACACTGCATTGTCTATTTTTAAATGTAATTTCTGCGTCTTTAGTCCTGACAGCTCGACAGTTCTTACGGATAAGAGGAATCAGCAGTTCCGAAAAAGCCTTAGCTTTGACTCATGGCTCGAAAAGGTGATCCCTGCGTACAACGGACTCTCATTAGAAAGCAGGAATAAATTCAGCTTGGATCGAACGTATGGTCACAAGCCAATGCAACCGTTGCCTTTCGAAACGGTGGCTCAGATGTACTCCGAAGGCACCGATACCGTTGAGTTCTCGCCCAGCCGACTTGGCATGACTAGTCAGAGCCGAGAGACAGCGTCATTTCCGTTTTACGACAGAATGAGAATGAAGCATATGAGAAAATCGTCCAGTCCTTTTCCAATGTCTGAATGCGACCCTGTAGCTCTTCAGGTCTTTAGGGAATTTGTCGGCGAGAAGTGGAGAGAGGAAGAGATGGAAAACAAGAAACCTTGTCAAGATGAAGAAAGCAGTGATGATGTTGACAGTCCATCACTACGACAAAAGGTACGAGGGAAATTATCAACTGTTACAGCAAATATTTTCCCATTTTAAATAACGGTTGCGGGATGAATATTGATACAACTCAAACAAAGAATCTCATTTTCAAGGGAATGACACGTGGTCTGAAATGGGAAAACATTACGCCCGAGCCGAGGTCTATTTTCAATAGTACCCAATAGTTTGCAGTTGCGAGTTGCCCGTTGGAATTTGGTTTTTCTCCCAGTCCACAACGTAAAAGGCATCGACTGACTAATTAAAATTATTTTTGCAAATCACCTTTTCGGCGCTAGCCGTCACGTGGTATAAATTGTGTTGGACTGTGTTACGGTCACCAAGAAGCTCGGACATTGTTCTCGGATTCCCATACAATTTCACTGAGCTTAAAGAGAAAATTTAAATAGATTTCTTTAGTTAGCTCTCTAAATACAAGTAAATAATCATTTTTCTAGCTTCATTGAAGCTTTTCTTATTGCTGTTAAGAGAGCTGACTAAAGAAATCTATCTTTTTCGCATGACTATGAAAAAGTCGGTGCCATATGCGTGCCTTACCGTGAGTGTGATGTTTTCTAGAATTTTGATTGGCTGATTATTTTCGCGCGCAATGTAATTGGTCTAGCAGTTCCGTGACCGTGTCCACACCATGTTCATGGCGTGTTAAACCCTTTGATTATTTTAGTTTCCGCATAACCTTCATCTTTTTTATTTAAGGTTTCCAGCGAGGCGGACGACAATAACAATTTATCTTCGCCTCAGTTTACGGGCAAAAAAGTGACGGGTTTCCGACCTCGCTCTCATGCTATTACCAATGATATCTACGTAACAGAAAGAAGACATTCCTCTGACTACCATCTATCAACCGAAAAGCAAAGCACAAGATATGCCGATAAGGAGCACGCTGAACAAGGCTCATGACAACGCGGGCTCATAAACGGATAACCGGTGGCCATCCTATAATACTTTTTCATGGCCGCCATGTTGGTTAAACTGTAAACGTTCGTTTGTATATTTGTTTGTTTGTTGTTGTTATCGTAGTCATTGGGTTTTGCTGTCGTTGTTTGTTTGTCTTTGTCGTCTTGTTTCGTTTTTCATCGAGTTTTGATTTTGGCGTCAAATTTTTTTTGGTCGTTTGTTTTTGTCGTTTTGTTCGTTGTTGGTGTTCGTTTACTGTTGGTGTTTTGTTTTATGGTTGTCGGTATTTTTTGTTGTTATTGTTGTTGTTGTTTTTTATCAACCCAGCGTGGTCGCCATTTCTTTTATCATGTCATTCTCTAAAGAATGTTCAAAGTAGCAGCAGATTTGTTAAAAATCTCCTATTGTAGCGTGTGCTCTGATTGGCCAAACGTTTTAGAAAATTATAATATTTTGATGTTATCACTTTAATTTAATTCCATTGCTATCAAGATTATATATATGACAATATTCTTTGGTTTATTAAGCTTTTGAGGATTAAGGTTTATTAACTTCCTTAGCTATGCCACAGGGAGCCCAATTTAGATTAAAGTGAATGGTGAAAATAAAATCGGAAAAATTATATAATTAATTTTTTTTTTAATTCGAGGTCAAGATACTGTCCTCGGTAATGCGAAAGAGCAAAAAATCAATTGAAAATGCACTAAAACGTTTTTTTCGCGCGCGCCTTTGTTTTCCTATATAATTTCCCTATGGCATCTGATATTGATCTTATGTATATATACTCTGGGCTCCCTGTGGCTATGTTTGAGAAACCTTTATGTAAGACGCAGAATTAAAAACGATTGCAATGAGTATCTAAACGTTTTGATTCGTCGAATGGACGTTTTTCGAGTATCCTGAAATTGCCGCTGTTTTTCTTTGACGACGGACTCATTCACTCAGGGTTAGCCTCATTTAAGCCTCAAAATATTCACAAATAACCAACGGTTAAGTAAAAAATGCACAACTTCAACTGTATGAACACTTTGAAATACCACACATGAATATTCTACACAAAATCGAGGCTAACCCTGGGCAACAGAGAACTCGAAACCGGAGTATGAAGAGATACAATGGAACGTCATTAGAATTTTTATCATCATTTCATAAATGGTGTTGTTGCACCCAAACTAGACCAGAATGCACCTTGCTTACCGCAGACCTTGCTCAGAAATCTATCCCATGAATTTCTGAAGATAAGACCGAACATCACCAATGGTCAGTATCTTGGTAGAAGATTGAAACGGTTCAGCACACCTTGGCCCGTTCTCACGCATTATCGCTAAAATCTCATACGAGCAGAAACCATGGGGGACCAAGCCTAGAGCCTTGAGGGACACCTCTTTTGGAGCACCACAGCGAAGGAATGCTTTGATCATCATGGTAAAGAGCAAGACAATGGAGTTGGTATCCTTTGGAAGAGATACGTAGAAGTCCAACGCTTGACTCCACATTTCGTGACGTAAGAGAATCTGCATTGCCTGCATTTCTTGGCCAGCGGCCCAAAGGAGTTTGGAATGGACATGCGTGGACATTTGATTGGCTTCGACTTTTAGCGCCGGCAGGCAGTCCAAGAATAAGTGGTTCACGTGTTCCTATAAAAATTTTAAAGCAAAAAATGTAGAAGAAATTTTTTTGTTTTGTTATCCTCCTGACCTCAATTCCCCGTTCTCCTAATTACGTCTTGATAATGCCAGATTCTTCTTCGAACTCTCAAAACTTTAAACTCCCATAGCTGTCGCAAGATAATAGACCCTTTTCTAGTTCCAAATTACCGCTGTGTTTCTTGATTACAGACTCATTTGCTCAGGCTAAGCCTCGATTTTGTGAAGAATATTCACGTGTTCCAGTCAAGGTCCGTCAAGTTTCAAAGTGTTCGTATTTTTGAACTTGTGCATTCTTTACTTTACCGTTGGTATTTGCGAGTAATTAGACACTGATTCGAGGCTTAGCCTGAGCAAAAGAGTCTGTAATCATGAAACCCAGCGATAATTTGGAACTCGAAAAGGGTCTATTGTTAGGCTACAAAAGGAACTACGAAACTCATTCTCTTCAAAATAAGATTCTTTGTTTGAGTTGCATCCATATTCATGTGTCTTCTCATGTGCAACCATTCAACAAAGAAATGATACTCTAKGGAATGACACGTAGTCTGAAATAGGAAAACATTACGTCCAAGGTAAAGAGGTAAATTCTCAGTCCCCCTTATAACGTACCGATATCATTACTACCAGAATCTTTTTCGTAGTTCCTTCGTAGTATATTCCTTACAGACTAATCTCATTTTTTATAGAAAATCTAAAAAAAATAAAAGTATTCTCCTTACTTGCGCTCGTTCATCCGAGTCTTTAGTCCTAACCACAGCCATCCCACTCTCTCTGACGTTCACCAACCAATCAGGTTCTTCGCTGTACAGCATATTGCACAGTACACTAAGGAATGGATTATTGGGATCGTCTAAGGCAGAACGACTTTTCTGCCACTGTCCATCCTTCCACTCAAGTCTGCCAAGAAAACGCGTTAGAATTTWAAAAAAAATGATTTTACTGATACAGGCCTTAGGTAAATTGTCGAAACATACAGTTAATAAAACCACATACAAACAAATATAATTCATATTATGATTTCTGATTGCAAATTTTAGTTATTCATAAAATAAAGTCCACATGTTTATCCCACATCATTGGAAATCCAGCCAATAAAAATGCAGAAAAACCGTTGTATATTTGGCGGTATACCACTGTTTCTTCCCATCAGGCATTGCTGACTAGGTATATTTTAAATGGTGTACACTTGGATGAAATAGATATACGATGCTTTCTTGTGGTACAACATGGGATATCCCACATGTCACTTGTATTTTTGAAGTAAACATCTATACTCTGGTCTAAACATTTGCCGACGTCAACCAGAATCGTAAAAAAATTTTCTGTTCTGCTGTTCATTGGAGATTTCATTCAAAACACTGTCAGGATAAAGTCAATCTTACTGAAGTTATTTACACTTTTGGTTGATGATGCTGTCATAGATCTTGTACATCTTAACTGACCTGTAGAATTTTCTCCATTGCTGACTCCACGATACGTTGCTGGCATTTTGGCTTGCTAGTGACTGCAGCCCAAGGTAATGATTCAGTGCCTGTACAACATCCTTTGGGCAACGACTATGAAGAAAGTATAGCCTAAACACTGCTTCACTCTCGGGTTTCCCAAGATTGAGTTTGTTTAAAATCTCCCGTGCTTCTGCAGCAATAGAGGATGTATTTGACTCTATCGATGGCAATAATGCTTCTGGATCTCTCAAAATCTCATCAAATGTCTTCACTAAAGCAACGAATTTTTGCAGGTAAGGAAACAGAGAAGCATTTAATACAGTTTTAATACATTTTTGATCAGCTTTTTCATTGCATTGAAACTTTTCCATGAAGTTTTCCACTTCTTTGATGATCAAGTCTTTGTACAGTGGATGGTTGAAAAGTGAAGTCAAAGCAAAGACTGGGCTTTGAAAAGTCCCATTGACAACTTTTTCCAGCAGTTCTTGCTCAATATGACTGTCAGAGCTGTCGAGAAGCATCTTGGAAATAATTGAGCTCAAAGCAATCTTTGCCTCGATAGAAAACATGCCCCACTCGTGTAAGAAAGCCATTGCCGATACTGGCCCAGACATTGTTACATTGTGATGCAAACATCTGCAATTTGGTAATAATTTCCTAGAAAACTCCCTGTTATACTGGCAAGCAGAGCATGTAGTAGTGTCATTATCCACATCTGCTTGCTTATCACATTCTTTAATGTCTTTTATATCCATATGATTTTCATTTTCAAAAGCATACAAAGAATCAAGTTCAATCGGTTTTACTGCAGTTTGAATAACTTCTGCTACTTCTAAAATATAGCTTGACTTGACTTCCCAGACTCCTCCCGATGACCAGACACCAATTCCAGGCACAGTACCAGCACATGTCCAGACATTTAATTTAATACCAGTAAGATCAGTAAGAGTGCATAATGGCGTCCCACTTTTGCAATCAAAAATATCACATGCTCCAGATTCCCAGACCAGCCCTACGAATAAACCCAGAGCAAATAGTTCTCTTACGACTTGTTTGCTCTTTTGAGTGTCTGGAATGCTTAGAATACAAAGTCTCTCAATCAAGGGCTTGCCTTCTTTAATGACTACAGATGACAGGCTGAAAGTGTCTTCTAGAAGTAAAAGTTCTAAGGTTGTTGGATGTGTTGTGAGGCCAAGGATGTAGTTGCTTTCTAATGAGGGGAAAGAGTGCCAGATTGGAAGAAGTTTCATGATGATGGACTTGAAATCAGTTTTGTCCAAGTCCAGAACTGCATTGTGATTCCAAATCCATGCCTAAGAAAAGAACAGGGAAAGAACCAAATTATGTTAGTAGGAAATTTATCTGTTGAGCTGAGGTAAATAAAGCTTTGCAAATGAAAATTAGTTAAACTATAAATTTATAAAGATTGAATAAGTATTAAGAAAAAATTTTTTACAACCACCACTCCCTGTACAGGGCTCTTCTGTGGGTTCTAAATATTGATTTTTACAGAGGAAGGAAACCGGAGTACCTGGAGAAAACCCTCGTGGCAAGGGAGAGAACAGCACATCAAACAAACTCAACTCACATATGATCCAGTCCGGACCTGGACCGCAGCTGTGAGAGGCAAGCTGTAAACCACTATGCTAAGCCGTAAACCACCACATAATAAATTCAAATCTTCATAGTAGTGAGAGAGAAAGGTCTTAACTGGGAACACTTTTCCCAATAAGGTAAAAGCACAATACACAGCACAGGCCAAACTTTTTTTAAAAACATTGTTGGCTCACCTTTAATGCTCTTGGAACAAACGTCCAATAAAACAACAGCCTATTGTCCTCATCAGGTAGATGTGGAACCAGACAGATTCCTTTATTGATAATAAACAATGACACCAAAGGACAGCTGTGAAGAATCACTACAATAGCACCAAGGGTTGACGGCACATCTGTGCTCCAGTTCTCCGGCACTTCCCTCATACACAAGCAACATGATGACAGGCTTAGAGTTGGTGCTCGCTTTTCGCACCAAAAGAACATGCTGGTATTTGGGTGTATAACCGCTGAGAGTATTCTAGCTCCTTTAGCATTGCTCAGCTGGAAGGAGTGCCTTTTTGCCCATTGGCTATTCTGTGGGTTGTTTTCAAAGCATTCTGTGACACTGTTGCTGTGAATAATATATATCTGATTTGGATTGCTTGGGTTTGGTAAAACAGTGACCACAGGTGAAGAAGGGCAACCTGTGAAATTAATTTAAACTAATTATGCATGTAAATCATAGTAAATTATGGAAGAGGATAAAAGGGTAATCTTTTGTTGATGCCTTACAATTGTCACGCGACTCTCCTTCCTCAAACATTTCCGATAATAAAAAAAATACACTAAAGACCAAAAAGTATGACTATTTGTAACTTCCAAAATTCTTTCACTTATGAAGACTTACCTTCCGACTCTGTTATTGTACAATAGCGTTCAGTCCATCTTGGACGGGGTACAGAATCAGTCACTTCAAGCTGTCTGCCTTCGTTTGTTGCGATAAAAACTCTACCATTACTGCCCCACACGCCATCGATGGAAGGTTTCTCCTTCGTGTCTGAAGACAGTGTACTTTCACTATGTGCCTCCTTTACGAACCTGGTTCCTCCCACTTTCCTCAAAAAGAAAGCCATATTCAGAAATTTCCGAGACTTTCTGAGCGCTCAAGGCGTTAATTATCTAAATAGAGACCTAGGATGTATTTTTTCAAAGGAAACTTAGGTCTCGTGAAAGCATTTCTGCGATGCAAGTCTCGACTCGTGATCGTCCGCCATCTTGGATTTCAGCGACCTGGCCTTTGGTTATTTTTAGTAACAAAGTATTAGTGACTGGAAGGGAAGTGGAGGGGATGGGGGGATAGGGAAAGTTTAGGAGGAACCTTGAAGTCAATACTATATCAACAAAAGCTTGTGCTGAGGAAGTATTTAATAAGTATGGGGGGAGGCTGGTGGAAATGAGGCTGGGACCAAACATTTTTGTGCACTAAAAAAGGGGGCACCAAAAAAAAGTGATTAATAGATACTTGAAACCTTTTTTGTTAGACACTTGTCAATTAATTTTTATTGTGAGGGGAGGGGTGATCATTAAAATTTGAGTTCTCAATGAGAGGGGGACCTGATGTTAACATGACGCTTGTCAGTCCAGAACAATAGTTATCAAAATTGGTCACCATATTTCCATTTGGTTGCATTACAAGTGATAATTATTTATTTATTGACACAATGCTGACAATAACCTTCAAAACAACTGATTAATAAAACCAATTTTCAATATCAAATTTTATTGGTTTATTTTTCCAGTAACTTTGTCAATCACAAGTAATAAAGTTATCTAAGCCTAAAATTAATTGTTACATCATCTTTTCAAGTTTTAAGCAAAATGGTTTAAAATTCATAAATGGATAAATTGTCTTTTTTTTTATCAACAAATAATGCACAATTGCACATAAACACATTAAAGTCAGCAATAATACACTATGATGGGAACCATTATACTTTGACTAATTATCTTATTTAATATCTAAAAGGCTGGTGGTGACTTAAAATTATTCCATTTGTTTCTGATTTGGATAAAACATCAGAAACATTTGGTAGGCATGACAAAAATCTTGATCAGTCAGTTAATTTTAAAAAGTAGATCCTAATTGTTTAACAGAAAGACAATCTTAGAACTGGGAAAATTTATATACTTGTAGCAAGTAAAACATAACAGAACACTGAATGATTTCTTAGAGTTTATTTCTGGTACAGTGTACATGGATTCTTGTATTACTCCTAGAGGTAAGAAATTCCTACCCATAGGATTAGGTTATTTTCAATAATAAATTATGGATTTCTTCCTTTGTCATAAAGGCAAAGCAAGCCAGCTCTTTACTCTGCTAGATTTGTTATTTCCATGTACACTGTAACAAAATTATTACAAGAGCAAATCTTATATGACAGAGAAAATCTCATGGTACACTGTGAATGGTTAAAATATGTTATCAATTCTTTAAATTGACAGTTTCATGAGTCATTTTATTTTTCAGTCACACAAAATCTTTTTTAAACCTTATATAAATTTTATTCTCTGTCATAACCATTTTACAGGTTATGTAACCCATAGTAACGCCCCCACATGTTGAGTGTTGTTTCGTTTTTTGTAATCATACACCTATAGCTTCAATCAGAGTTAGTAAATCATTTTTATAGAGCTGCATGTCCCAAAATAGTGAAAATGCATTCAGTGTAAGTGTATGATGACAAAAGAAACAAATAATGCTTTCAAGTAACAAGGACTTTACTGACTGGTCGTAGCACAAAAATCTCCAAACATGAGTACCTATCTATACATGTAACAGATATTGCGGTTTTCCTACAGGCATGGATCAGTTCACATTGTTTTAATACTGTGCTTATTTCCAAAAAGTGCATCCATCCTTGTAGGCACTTGATTATCTGACTATCTGAGGGTCTTTAGGCGGGGAGCTTTAACGACTTGCCCTTGAGAACTGAAAAGAAAAAGCAAATTGTATTAAGAACATAGGTGATAACTGTCTCACATGTTATCAGCATTATCCTACAGTTTTGAGTTCTCTGTTGGTTAGGGTAAGCCTAAGCAACCTAAGCCTAAGGGTAAGTAAGTGTATAATCAAAGATCACAGCAGTATTGTATGAATTTGAAAAAGGTTTTCTGCTCTGCTTCAAGGGATTTATCCTGAGGCTCTTCTAGAGAAGAACACAATTTTATTGAAATCATGACACAACTTCTGAGCTGATCAAAGTCTAGCCAGCTAGCTCACAGAATAAATTGGAATTCAGCTGATTAGGTTTTGCAGAGGGACAAAACCAGAGAACTTGGAGAAAAACCCTCAAAACTCAAGGGAGACCTGCCACAAACTCTGCTCGTATGTGACATCAAGTCCAGGAATCAAACCCAAGACCCCAGAACTCTACATCCTATCTTGCAGTTGACAACGACGGTACTAATTCTTACCTTTGGTAATGTACAAATAAAAGAAGTCGCAGTAGAGAGCTGTCTGTACGCATCCAGCAACAATTGCTATAAAATCATAGAATCCCTCAAAGTAGTATCTGTAGACCCAGTTGACGATGTAAAGGGCACGGTACAGGCCGAGAAGGAACAAGTAGTGGCTGGTGATGGATTCTGCTTCACCGGTCTTGGATATCATAAATAGCTGGGGTAGAATGGCAACTGACTCTAGGTAGATGGAGAATGTCCACAAGACCTAAGGATAAACAGAGGTTATTCACAAGTTGAGAGACACTTCTGGAAAAACAAACACTTCTTCCAGCTTGGTGAATGAAATGAAGATTATGATTCTAGGTCTAAGAATAACGGGCGGTCGTCAGACAATTTCTAGCCATAATTGGAACTTGTCCACTCAAATGCTTACCTTGCTGGTCATCTTGACCAGTAACGTTGAGCAAGAAACAAGGTATGACAGAGCTAAAACTAATAGATCATTCCCAGATTGACTTGGATGACCAAGAAACAATGGTTTGAAGTTGAGACTGAACTGGATTCTTTATTAGTGAAGTCCAACCTTGACTCGAAACCATTGTTTCATGATCAGTGAAGGAAATTCAGGAAAGGTCTATTAGGCCAGCCATCATGACCAGCCACTGACCAGCCATTACTATTAGCCCCACAATTCAAACCAAATAACTCACCTCCATGATGGTGAACTCATGGTTAACCAAGCATGCTAAACCAGCAACTGGGATAAGAAGAAACTCCAATCGGAAGGTATCGTGATTAGAGTCATATGTAGCCTTGAATTTCAAATACATAAGGTAGACTGTACCCCAGGAACAAATTAGGTAGATGCATTTCATCACCGAGTTGTAGACGGAAATAAAGGTCGTAAACAAATCAAGGTAACGAGTTGCGAACACCAGAGCAAAGAGAAGTTGACTCTTGCCAGAGAGACCTGAAATTCAATGACATGAAATTGTTGAAGATCATCATTATCATCATCATTGTCATCATTATCATTATCACCCCCTTTGCCATCACCATTCCATGGCTATAAGTACACATTACATTAACTTTTTGGTTTAAAAAGTTCAAAATTTCTAAACATATGCAATCCCTGGTTTATGGAATAGGGCCCAATATTGTCAATTTTATCTCAATTAAAATACAGTGTTTTAATCGGCAGATATAGCTTAATAGATAGATATAGGAGGCAGCATGGTTGAGTGGTCATAGCATCGGTCTCGCAATCCAGTGGTGCCAGGCTTGAGTCCCGCTGTGGTCACTAGCTGAGATTGTATTTGTCCTGATTTCTGATTAGTTCAAATTCAGTTTCTTGGCCATGCTCGTTAATAGCCAACTAGTTTGCCTCCTTGCCAGATTCTTAACACACTTTATGTTTCTTTGATCATTTCTTCATTTCAGTTTATTAATTTGTGGACTACACTGTAAACTAGCAGTTAGCTGCTAAGTGTACTTTCATTTTAAATAAGGTTAATTATTATTTAATTATTTATCTATTAAGCTTAATACAAATGAGAGAAACCAAAGAAACATAATCTAAAAATCTGAAGTCCTTATATTTATAAGTGTTATATAAGCATAGATTTCAGCTGTGTAAAACCGTTACATAAACATTGATACAGTCTTCATCATAAAACAATTAAATCCATTAATATCAAGTTATTATAAAATCCACAACTGCAATTACCCGAAAAAATACATGTTTAATGTCAGGAGTCGTAAGGGTTAATTTAGCAGGGTTCAAATACTCTTTACTACTGTATAGTATATTAAAAATTGATTTTTGAAGGGAAAAAATTGTATCATTTAATATTAGTAAACAGGAAATATATTGAAAGAGTTCAGGAAAAATTGGTTAAATTATTCTAAAATAACTTTATTAAGAGGAAATCAAGCAATAGATAAAGATAAAACGTAAATGTAGCTATTAAGGAGATAAAAATCCTGCTAAATCCAAAAACCATTGACAAACGTGTCCTTCAAAAGTACTGGAAAAGGTTTACTTTGAATCCAGTGGCTTTTAAATTCAAAACTTCATACGTGGAAATCTAGGTTCCTGTAGCGGATTCTGTGTGTTTTAGAATATTAGCCAGCTGAATTTAATCGAAGCCAGGTCTTGCAGTTTGAAGGAAGCTTTGTTATTACAGTTTTAGGGTAAATCTTCAAGTGGAGCGAAACTCTATCTTTGATATAAATAAGTTACACGTGTACAATAGAGACAAAAACTCCATTCAGCTCAAGAAAAAATTTAAAATATTTCCAAAACAATCCCCTCTAGGTAGAGTATACTTTTATTTTAGGCAAGCTCAGGGTTTATGAAGTCTAGGAGTGCTGTATTTTTGAAGAGAAGTGTTTCAGGAGACAGGAATTCATATAATAGTTCCTTGTTTATGATCAACCCGGCGGCCATGATCTTTTCTTGATACCCCAGATTTTCAAACTTACCAGCAACTGAGCGGCTCTTCCAGATTTTCCACAGCAATGCCAAGATGGCAGCGAGATGGGAAAGGTCGCCAGTTAATCTGAAGATATTCATTTTTACGATCAGATGAGTTAAATTTGAGTTAAAAGAGGAAAAAGGGACAGTCAAGTCAAGATTCCAGCCAAACACTAGTATCTTGATTCAGACGCAGGCCTCTCAAATCGCTTACCGCCACGTCGGCAAGACCGGCATTGTACATACGGGCATTTTACTKCCGATAGCTCTACGAAAAATTACGAAGCGCTACGAATGACGATATGCTGATGGCGATGAGTGACGATTTGACTTCCGAGCAACAACGAACAACTCCAAACCAAAAACAATCACGATAAATTGTCCAAACCGGTCAAAATAAAACATAAAAACTTCAAAAGACTTCATAGTGTATTTTTCCAATTAAATATTAAAGTAATAAAAATTGGGAATATCAATGAGAAATTTATTGAATGAAGTTGTAACTAATCTGTTATTTAAAACAAAAGCACATTCTTACAATTCTAAGCTGCATTTTACATCTACTTATAACAACAAAACGCTTTAGCAATTGTAGTAAGCTTGTTTTTATTTTTTTTAATATATTTTTTCAATGATTTTAACACCTACCTACCCTACCCCCCTCGGTCAATTTTACGCTAATACTCAGTCCTCCTTTTGTCTAGACTCACTAGGTATATTTTCAGATTACTACTTCATGAGGGAATACACTGATAATTGCTCTCCAAAACTTTAAACTGAAACCTTATGTTACTTATCCCATGAAGTAATAGTGCGAGCGACTATTGAAACCTCATGTGACTGACCTTCAGTCAGTCACACACTTTTGTTCTCAAAAAGTTGCTCGCTTTCGCTCGGCTTTATTCGATCAAGGATTTTAACCTGATAGGATCCTCGATTTAGATGTAAGTACCTTTTCAAAAAGCTTCAAAATATTTATTCATGACTGTACGTAACAAGCTTGATTGTCGTCGTTGTAAAGATTTTTGACAAGCTTGTCTTTTTTACCCGGGTAACGCACTTCCCGGTCAAATTTGAATTTCTCTCCTAAGCTTTTCTAAATATTGTGCTTCTGTAGTGTCCTATCAAAACACAATGCAGAAATATGGCTTTGTTTTGCTTTTTAGATTTAAGCTTTTTTTTACTGAAGTATAATAACTTACAATAGTTATGTTACAAAATGTATGAAACGTGGCCATATTTGCTGCTGCTGCTGAATCTGTGAATTTAGGATTTTCCTTTGTGTTGTTATAGAGATAGTTGCAGTTTCGAAACCAAACCGGATATTGTTTGGGATCAAAATGCAGCCAAAAGACGGCAAGCTGTACTTGGATTTGATTTTTGTGGAGGGAGGGAAACCAGAGAACCTGGAGAAATACCCTAAAACCACAGGACAGACACTGAGTCTAGGAATCCCTAAACTAGGATTTAGTATAGATTACTATATGTATGGTTAGCTCAATATCATGTGTTCCTGATGAAGATGCATAATCTTATTACCTTTTAAGAAACATGTCTTTTATAAAATGATAGGTCTAGAGTGTGATCACTTAAGTGAGAAACTGAATAAGAGAAGGAGGGCGAAGGACAAGAGTTCAGCATAGGGAAAATATTTTTTATTGTCACATCTTAAGAAAATAGTTGACTATGTTTCGTTTTGCACCAACGCATGTCAGCTGCCTTGTTAGATGGCAAAACAATATAAATAATTTCACTCTAGGGAATTAGTGCAATATTTTCATAACTCTGTGTCTGCGAGCTGCATGCTGAATATTGGTTTTTTGCTGTCACCAGTCAAAAATATGAAAGGTACTGGCTGATTAAGTTATCCAACATAGCAACCATTAAGTGGTACCTTTGTAATTAGATCTACAAATGGTTAGACATTTAAGTAGACTGGATGACCACATTGAATGGGAGTCCCATTTCTTCACAATTCATCATCATCTGTTCTTTCTCTGTTTAATCATTATCCGACTATTGGACTATTGATCCTTTCTTTTAAGAAAGCAGAACCAAAAAAATAGGGTAACCAAAAGAAAGCAGAACCAAAAAAAAAAAGGAGATGGATGAGTGGACCTTAAGCTTTTATGGGGGGGTGCACGTGCACCCTGTGCTCCCCCCTAGTTACGGCCCTGTTATCTGTTTCAAATTGTGGTCAAACTCTGACCACCATATGCTGCAAGCCGGAAATAATGCTTCAAAAACTCAGCTGACAAACATAATCTGCACAAGACATAAAATGACATCAGTTGAAACAATTTATACTGAAACTAAGTTGTTTATTTTTAATTGTTTTCGTTTTAATAGATTAGCAAGTATGACTTCAGTTAGGAACAGGAAAGTAGAGCTGGAACCAACTGTCAGCCTTCTTGGCTCAGGGACAAGAGCTAATGGACATAAGAATGAAAAATGCAAGAAAGTTATTAAAACAATTCTTCCGATAACCCAATGGCTTCCCAGATACACATGTCATAATCTTCAGTGCGACATGATTGCTGGCATTACCGTTGGATTAATGGTAATACCCCAGGGTATTGCGTATGCAACGATTGCAGGTCTGGAACCAGTGTATGGTTTATACTGCGCATTCATGGGTTGCTTTGTGTATTGTTTCCTTGGAACTAGCAAGGACGTGTCCATCGGCCCGACAGCTATCATGTCACTTATAGTTGACCAATACTGCCATTTATCTAACAGTCCAGAAGAGAATATTAAATTTGCTATTGCACTATCGTTTTATGCCGGGGTTATTCAGTTTGCAATGGGATTCTTCAGAATTGGTTTCATTGTGCGGTTTATAAGTATTCCTGTCATTAGTGCTTTCACATCGTCAGCAGCAATAATCATCGCAATAGGTCAAGTGAAGTCCTTACTGGGATTAAAACATGTTAGACGTCCATTTTACCAGTGCATCTACGACACTTTCAAAACTATTGGAGAGACTAACCCATGGGATGTAGTTCTTGGGACCCTTTGCATAATAATTTTGTTGATCCTGCGTTACCTTGGACGAACAAAATGGCCTGATGCTGATAGCAAAGATGTTCCCTTAAAGCAGAGAGTTGCAAGGAAGATCATATGGATTGCAGGAACAGGAAGGAATGCACTGGTCGTGCTTATGGCTTCACTAGTGGCATACGCTGTTGTTTCAAAGGGCCACAAGCATGCTTTCTCTCTCACCTCACACATCCACCAAGGACTTCCAAACTTTAGGGTAAGAACATTTTGATTATATCCACATCCGCATAACATAATTTTATGAAATTGTAATCGAATTAAGTTTTGGCAACAATAAAAGCAGCAGGGCTAAACTTAACGTTGGTTCAATGTCCAGAAATGATGATCAGACAGCATCAAACTGAACATCATGTGACAAGTCAATGTGACCAGTTAGTAATCTGGCTGGCCTTTTAGGAGTTTGGCCAGACAAGTGCTAATTTTGGCCAGATATCAAGACATTGTATGTTGACCAGTCAATGTTTTGAACCCTGCAGGGAGCTAATTTAGAAAAAAAAGTGATACGCAAAGATAATACAGTGTATAAGAAAAAATTGGTAAGCCCTTTACTGAATTTGTTTGTTTGTAGTTGAATCCAAGATAGTATAATAAATAATCAGAAGATATAACTAGCTAAAAACTAGTGTGAGCTGCGTCGGTGTTTCTAATGAAACAGTAATGATGAAAAGGTGAATCATACACCGTGAAAAGATGAAAAAACTTACCCCATAATAAATAATCCAAGGGAAGGGGAAAATCAAGCAAATTTATAGTGTAATATGTTTTCTTTTGTGCATCACTATTTCCTATGTGGCTATTATAGAAATATTGTTTAACTTGTATACAAGCATTATGTTATCCTCGAATACAAAACATTCAATGAAGGGCATTTTTTTCTTATTTTTTCACCAATGACTTCTAAATTCAGCTCCCTGAGACAAGCCGTTTTTAGAGCTAACACTACAGGGGCTATAAAAGGCTTCCTTCAGCTCAAACATGGTGCTATTCCTTTCTACATTGTAATATATAATGGCTTTCTTATATAGGGCATTTCATATTGTCTCAATGCGCTTTACATTTATGAGCAGTGGAGGACTTTATGGGCTGCATATTAAGGCGCTATTAGCAGCCGTGCAGCTTACAATCATGAGTGATTTATTAGTGCATTAGTTTTATGCCTCCAGACAGGGATAGGCTGTTGAACCGGGAGACTATCCCCTACTCTTATACGAATAATTCAACAGGTTCTTTTATGTCCCCCATTTACTGTAGGTTAGGAAGGGTTGGGAGACAGAGCCTACGGTTTTRAGTATTTGTCCAAGAAGACTTAAAGGTCTAACCATTTGCAGATGTAATTACAAAGGAAGCACCTTCTCTCCTCAGTTATTTTAATACCCTGAGTGTTGGACAACAGACCGACACTCTTACCAACTGAGCTAACCAGGTGGCAGTTTTTTTTGTCTTTAGCCCAAAGGCTCGTCCAATTTTGAAAACTTTCAAAACATCACTCGTACCTATAAATTCTGAATTGTACTCGAGATCTTGTGATTTCTTATACTAAACTGAGTACAATGTGAATAAATTTTCTTGAAATGACACCCATTTTAGCCAGAATTAATACATAAAAGTTGTGCAACATATCCAATTAAATTATCTTTGCATTTATACGTACCACACATCTTGAAACAAGCATTTATCATCAGAGAAGTCAATTCTGATATGCCTTAAAGAAATATTTCAATAGAACAATGTTGGAAAAAAGCAAATGCATCCTGCCACAAATTCATCTTTCACCTCAGAAAAGGCTTTTGATACTTCCTCTTGAATAATCTATATTAAACTTTTGATTGAAGTGACAAATGTAAACTTTCTAAAGAGAGAACTTAAGTGGGAGATACCCACGCACACTAAAGTCAGTTGTGCACAGATTGTTTTCAGTCAAGGTCTTTTTTTCTTTGGGGGGG
>NW_022259058.1:701959-722782 GCF_009602425.1 Actinia tenebrosa | reverse complement strand
GGGACTCTACAGAGTACAATTAACGACTTAATTGTACTCCTCTTGTCCAATCAGAATCGAGTAATTTTGTTGAGTGTATTATAAACTTTGTTATAAATCCAACTTTTCATGAAAAATATATTTGGTAGTTTTCAAAGAAAAAGAAAACGAATAGAGGTGAAGAAGAGTTAAAGTGCAAATGAACCCTTCGACAATACTTTCAGTACTGATTCTACATGAAGTAAATAGTTGAATGGTAAAATATTTCTTGATTTGAGTGATGCATCTCTAAGTTATGAAGGTTTATACTCCCAATATGCTAATGAGTGTGACGTCTATTAAGGCTTAATTAAATATACAAAATCGAACTGGTTCATAGAAACAGTATTTAAAAAGCATCATTATTTTACTCATTGTTTACATGAAAGCTATGTAAAACTTTTATATTTTCAAAATGGCCAGCATTTAGTATTACTAGTTACAACAAAAACACTCAAATACCTTACCTGACGTCATCATCATTAACATATTGGAAGTATAAACCTTCATAACTTAAAAACGCATCACTCAAATCAAGAAATATTTTACCAATCAACTGTTTACTTCATGTAGAATCAGTACTGAATGTATTGTCAAAAAGTTCATTT
The DNA here is from genome assembly GCF_009602425.1 of Actinia tenebrosa. Next base: position 722,156 of record NW_022259058.1, on the reverse strand, counting down.
GCACTTTAAAAGCCTGTTTAATGTTTCGCCTGCCTCTGGAATATTGTTATTAGGTATTGTCCATTTGGTTTTGAGTCACGACTGTCAAAGATTCAATGAATTCTTGAAACATTTCATTCGTACGTGTTAGAATGTCCTCTACAAGCCAGGAAGGTCACATCCAATGCTTGTCACGTGATACAGTCAACCAGGGCATTATAGTCACGACTGTCAAAGATTCAATGACATTTCATTCGTACGTGTTAGAATGTCCTCTACAAGCCAGGAAGGTCACATCCAATGCTTGTCATGTGATACAGTCAACCAGGGCATTAATCTATACATTACGTTTTATCGATATTCACTCAAATCATATGACAATCTATAAGTTTTTTTTATCTAGAAAGCTCTGTAAATAAGTAATTGCACGTTCCTGCCAATGGCTTGAGCCCTAAACCTTTCGTTACTGCCAAAATGTTTTCGTTTTCCGAATAAACCGTTGTTTTTTTTTACACCAATGGCAGTGGAAATTATCAAGTATTTCTGATCGAAACAAAATCCTAGAAGATATGCCCGATAGCAATGATTTTGCAAAACGCGGGAATCAAATAATTTATTTTGTATTTTTTAACAAAAAAAAAAGTGTATTACTAAATGTCTAAACACAATGGTGTGGTATACAAGGGTGTAGATAATTTTGAAATTTATATAGGAACGAAATCTATGAAGAAACCCACTGGAATGAGTGTCTAATAGTGCCTAAATGAGTGCCTAAATCCAAAATAGACATTTAGCGTCTAAAACCAAAATGTACTCTTAATTTTTGCAAATGCTTAGAAATTACAGTACTCAAGATAGAAAATAAAAATGGCCAAACAGTCTGTTTTTATTTTTGGAAGGGAAAATAATTTTGGAGGAGCATAATTTTCCACGCATTTTATTTTCCATTTGGCAGTTCAAAATTGTCAGGTTCGTATATTTCGAGCTCTGAATTGCAGAGAATATATTGATTATTTTTCGACCGGCGTTTGATTTGTCTCTAAAAAATATCTAAATGATATGTCGGTTCGTCCCATATGTATATGTATTTGTGATTGACAGGTATCAATCAAGAAGGCGTACGTGTTAAAATCTATCTTCGCACAGCCAGGGAGAATGAGACGTAATATTCTAGAACTGAAAATCTGGTTCGATGTTATGCCTTTTTGTTTGTGTTTAAAACTTTTGAGTTCAAATATGATTTTGATTCAAATTTGTCGTTTAGGTAAAATTTTTATATAGATATAATAATCTTCGCTTCTTTCAGGCTCCTGGTTTCTTTAATGGGGGGAGGGGGGTGAATATTTTGAATATTTTCAGCCCACATTTCAGCAAACTGATTTCTTTTTCCTGTCTAGAAAAAAGTAAAGATGATTTCAAAACTAGACCTTTTGAACAGTATTTATAATTTTACAGCTTTTTTAATTATATATTTTTTTGCATCTCGTTTTCGTATTCTTTAGATAGATAATCTTAACCCCACATTTAAGCAAAAATATTCCCTTTTTGTGTGGATAAAATTAATATGACTGTAATAAGTTCCATCCGTCTCCTATTCAGGCTTCAAATTTGGACATTTTAGACGAAGTATCCGTATTTCTACGGCTGTTTAACTATCAATTTATCAGCCTCTCAAAAATCTTAATGATAGTACTAGCTATCTGATTTCATCCACTCAACTTTAGAGATAGTATTTTCATATAATTTTGAAAACAAAACATCGGGCATCAGTGATCAATCAACAGTAAATCATAACGTCAAGCTGACTTTGATAAACTGGTACAAATGATTAATTGTTTGACCTGTTTTATTAGTTGAATGTCAACGGACTTAAAGAACATTGCCAACATTTTTATAGATCTATGTAACATTTGCTGAATGTTTGTTCGGTACGATTTTCGTGCAGGGGAACATTTCTTGAAGTGCGCATGCGCGTATTTTAGTCAAACAAAACCGGAGACGACCGAAACAGCATTGATTTTATCGTAACCTGAAACAACCTCTGGGCTGGTTTAATTGTCAGGACATGGCTTACTCATTTTATAATTCTTAGGAAAGTCTTAGGAGAGATCTTTTCATTCTTTGTTTTCTTTTCTCTTTCTGTTTCTTGTCCCTTAACACCTGTTAAAGTTACGTCGTTATTGGTTCTCGATTTTGGATGAACGCCTAGATCAAAAAAAGCTGTGTGTAGGAATGTATTTACAAAGATTAATTTGTTTTGAGCAATTACTTAATTACTTAATTACTTTGCTTAATTAGGCACGTCCTGTAACCATTAATGATCGTGCTTACTTCAGCACGTATACAATATAGAAATGAAGACAAACTCAAGTTGTTTTTCTGTATCTATTTTGACCTGTTCGTCACGTAAACCACTCCTCTACTCTTTATTCGCTAAACATTGAGGTAAACAGCTCCTTAAATTTCAAAAACTTGCACGTTTTGTTACATGAAAACTGCACTCAGCGAGGAAAATGAAGCCAAAACTCAAGTTGTTTTTCTGCATTTATTTTGACCTTTTCGTCACGTAAACCACCACAAACACTGAGGTAAACAGCTCCTTACATTTTAAGAAACTTGAACGTTTTGTTACATGAAAACTGCACTCGAGAGAGAAAAATAAAACCAAACTAATTCGTCTTTTTTTTTTTTTGTTTTTTGTTTGTTTTTCATTTCTTTCATCCGTTTGTCAATGTAGACAAACCACCCCACCCCACCCCTTTGAATGAGAAAGACCTTAGTTGTTTTTTGCCATATACATTTGTTGGTTAATAGCACCCCTCCCGACCCTTCCCCCCGTGTTCGCAGTTTTAGAAGACTAACTACAATCCTGCACGTTTCGTGGCTCATTAAAGCTTCACTTGAGTGACAAAAATTAAGCCAAATCTTGAATTGTTTTCACTCTCCATCTTGAACACACGACCACACCTCACTTCAGTTTTCATCGCTAAATAAAATCAACAGAGACCGGCTTTGCAGGCCTGCACGTCTTATAGCCTTTTGGTTTGTTACAAACAAAAAAAGCTTTTCAAAGCCAAAGTTGTCTTTCACCAACTTTATTTTTTCGCCTGGTTTTAATATTTGAATAGGATTGATTGGCCGAACCTCTCGGGTTACCTTCTAGCCAGAATATCTCTGCTAAAAGCAGGTCATTATTTCAAATCTCACGGCCAAAACCGTCCCAAACAGGTGTTTGTATTTATATGTTTTCTCGTTGACTTCATCAAAATTACTTATAAAGAATTAGTAATTTTTTATTTGTATAAATTTGAAGTAGAAAGATGAGGATCTGATTATAATGAATAGACTTCGGCGTTACAATATATAGTTGATAGTTGATGGATTATTATTATTATTCATGATTGATATCAGGTTATCCAAATCTGTTTTAAGATTTGCAAGTTTTCATACTAAGACATACAATATATATGCTGAGCAAACAGAACGTTACATGATCACGCGATGGCGTGTGAGCGCCTGTAAACGGCTTCTCGAAATTCTTGAAAACGTGTCGAATCGCACGAGTTCACAATAAAGTATTTCACAAAACTGAGAAATGCGGGCGGCTTACGTCGTTTTTTTTACAGCTTTTTGTTGTAAACCGTTCGTTTATGAACAGAATACTAATAAGAAATAGAAGGAAAACGTATAATAATAAATGTAAATAGCTTGGTTAGTCCAGAAATCTGAGTAGCTTATCCAAATAGGTCACTTTTATTATAGCGTCATTTACTATAGAGTGCTCACACTAAATCCGTGAAACAAATACTAATTTTTAGCACTAAATAGTGATAATTAAACAATAGAAAACAAAGGATTCTGTATGAAATAGTACTAATTAGTACTATTTAATGTTCACGGTTTTAGTGCGTGCACTCTACCACTACCAGACAACTTTCTTTTGTTCAGTTACTTAGCAGCAATTTTCTTACTTTTCTCACGAGGAAATACAAATTTGAGTAGGAAAGAAGATTCGCGAAGCATTTTGGTAGTTGTAATAAAATGCAAACGGCATAGTGGATTGCACGTATACATGTTCAGTCCATCTTAATGCTCCTCTGCTCTAAATATTTCACCAATTAAAACTCTCCCCAAGGTAGTACACAGCAGTCTTTCTGGTAAGCATAATATGTCTTTTTTATAATGTGGGACTTAGAGTCGGGCTAATCATGACAAGAGAAGAAGAACCGGTATTAAGTCCTTGTTCCGAAATGGGAAGTCATATGATATGACGTCAGCTTCGTTATCATATCAGTTGAGCTCCTCGCCAAATAAGACAAATTTTTTGAAGGATTTAGAAAGTCAAGGGTAAGAATTTCCTCATTTGAGGTCATAGATCAGCCACTCAAGCTTCATATCTCATCGCGCAATATCAATTTCTGATGTCCAAATAACAAAGGCTTACGTTCAGAAGACCTTCTCGAAAACCTGGACATTTTTAACACTAGGGTTTTGTCCAAACAGGATCAAATATAGAAAATTTTCCCGAGCCTTTCTTTAACCTTTATTATCTTAAAACAGCATAAAAGAGTCCTAAACGTGCTCGACACAAATTTCATTGCACAATTTTCGTGCATTAACGTGTTGATTATAGTTATTGTTGACAAATTGAAACCATTAGCTGCGCACTCAGGTATGTTAAATAAGACGAAAAGAAACCTGGACATTCAAGCCTCCATTACCCAACTTTCCGTGTTTTGATTGTTTATTCAACGTAAAAAAAGAAAAAGTTAGAAAGGCCGCGGCGTACTTCAGAGGTACTTGTATTATACGCCCGAATATTTGAACTTCGAAGCCGGAAGGCAATGTCATTGCCATATTTGCACTAATGTCCTCAGTTTACGGTGTGAAAGAGTGGGGGAAAACTACGACATGAAAAATAGCGCGGGACGCTTAACTTTAATATAGTTAAGCCAGCTCTCTGCCTGGTTCTTACTGGAATGCTGCACGTGAGAGACTAAGAGTGCATGTGACTATAGCATAAGTCGTGACGCAACATGACATAATGGTCTTCACTCTGAGAGCGAAACACCTAGCCATATTTGCACTGCAAGGTACTTCCCGTGCAAAGGGCTTTGTCTTTCCATTTTTTTTTATTTTTTTTTTTTAGGGGTAAAAAAAAAACACTTTGAAATGTTAACCAGCTATGCTGGTAACCGGAATCAGTATGGGGGTGTCGCGGCACGTGAGCGTCCAATAACCGATGCACACGACCCTATTATGCAGTAAACAAACCGAGACAGAAAGGTCCGTCAGAAGGGTCATTATTCCCTACCTCTTCCCTCAAGCTAAAGTAGATAGTTTTCTTTTAATAGCAGGGAAAAACAAATACAATAACATCGATTTTGCCGACTGACACAAGCAGTCGTACTTGTCGAAACTTTTTGATTCTGTAAAGGAATGGGTCCAGGGAAAATGTCCAAATTATCAGTTATCTTAAGTTCGGATCATAGGAAGTGCGCTGTATGTAGTTGCGAGCATACAAGAAATCCTGTCTTATTTTATAGACCTCCTGGACTGGACCCTTCCCTCTCACAACTCGATGTCCTTGATTGTCAAACAGAGAATAAGAATGACTTCAAGGCCGGAACAACATGACCGGTCTATTCAGTCAGACCATCCGATGAAAACCATTGAATTATTGACGTCCTATAATCCGTGCATTACTTTGAAGATTATGATAAGCAATTAGGTTAACTAGACCAAAACGTTCCCCAAGAATGGGTTTAACGTCTATTAAACATTAAATACCTCTGGAACCTTCTATGGATAAAAACATATGAATCGGATGCACGATAGATAACAAAGCAATCAATTATAAATTGAAAAAATATCTGCAGATCGAGATGATTCGTTATTCGTGTGTTCATTTCCGTAGTAATAAGCGGATTTTTAGTATTTCAAACATTTTTTTTTCTGTTCGTAAAGCGAGAATTTGGTTATTTAGGAGTTTTGATATTATGGCTAGCTGTGTAGCAGTTGGTGCGAAGTCTAAAGGGAACGCAAACAAAGCGATGAATTGACATTTGGTCCTGGTACTTTTACAGTAAATCAAAACATCAACAAATTGGGAAATTAATACTTGAACCTCGATCATGATCTTCCTGAAAAAAATTCAGCTTTCTGTTTTACAAGTCAATTTGCTGCTATTAAAAGAAATTCCATTATCTCCGGTCGAAGGAACTAAAAGAAGCCCTCAAGCTATAACGTCGAAGAACTATTTTTTGTTTACAATTTGTTGTTTATATTCTTTGAATTCTTCTGGAAACGGAACGCCTTTATTCAAACTAGAAATATCATTTTCCGAAGAATTCCGAAGTTGGGAAAATACTTTTCTTAAGGAGAAAAAATGAGCCTTCTTTTTTCCTGGTCTTGGCTTCGTTCAACAGTACGTGAATTCCATGGAACAGCAAAAAAAAAAAAATTTAATGAAATGAGATATTTAAAATTCAATATCAAGCGTCCCGCTGCGTTGTTTCCGGATTTATTCCTCGTACCTTCCATATTAGTCCAAGGAAAACAAGATGTTTGGATTCCCCTGCTCTAGGGATTTGCAGCAAAACAAGTTACGTAACCATAAAAGATAAATAAATAAATAAATAAATATCAATTTTTACAAAGTCCTGCCTCAAACTTGGCAAAAAATCAAAATTGCGCTATGACGAAAACAATCCCAATATGGTGCATAGATTTACTAAACAAATTCATCACAACTAAAGAGGTATCAAGCCGCTAAAACGTTATAGAACTATTGTGACGGCTTCACGTTTGAGCTTCGTGCAATTAGATTTTATTCCAAATGACATTGAACCGGTTTTCCCTAATCCTCACCTTAATTTCCTGATAGAATTTTCAAGAATGACCTGGACTTTTTTTTTTTTTTTTTTTTTTTTTTTTTTTTTTTTTCAGTTATATAGTTCGTCACCTCATATGGTGCACTTTTATTATCCTTGTCTTTCCAAGGAAACACAACCCTGCGGCTTTTCAATAACTATTAAAAATATGTTTTGAGAAAATAGAAATTCTATCACATTCGACTAAGGAACGGTTATATGCTTTTGTCTGAAGAAATCCTGTATTTATTAAACGAAACTGCTTTTTCTCTTCTCAAACACACTCCGCTATTCAAATGCTAATATTTCAGTTTGGTTAAGTAATTAAGGATAACGTGTTACAACGAGAAAACAGATGATCAAATCTACTTTGAAAAACATCTCACTCAATTGTCCAACCAAAACGTGCCTAGCGAAATATTTTATCAATAAACCATTTTAGACCCCATCTGTTTGCATATTTAATTCACGAGTGTGTGCAAAGAAGAGCCTGAAATCTTTCAAAGTTTGTTGGATGCTATAGTAACATTAGACTCATCCTTGCTTTTCCTCTTATGGTCGGTTTTAATGAAACTCTCACGAGTTATTCCAGTTGCTCTTATTTTTTAGCACATAAAAAAAAAAAGGATTTCAAGAGCTATTTTTTTTCAACTAAAACCTGGAAAGTTGATATTATTTCTCGTGAGGGTATTTTTAATTACTTCAATGTTTAAACCATTTATAATATATATAATGTTATTAATGAATTTGAATAATTTTTCCTTGGCACACCTAAGCCGGGAAGATTAAATATTCAAAAACAACGCTTTAAATCTTGCTTGGAAACCAAGATAAAATAGCTTGGATTTGCTCAGAAAATATGTCAAAATTAATGCCATTTCTAGGTGTTTAGTTTCATCTAGTGTGTGCCATTCTGCAACTCACGTTTGTGTGACATTTAAGATGTATTAAAATCTCATTGGTTCGTTACTTATTGGATGAAATACAAGCCATCTGTGACGGTGAATGGAATAGTATAAATATTGATGAGCCACTTTGGTGTTGTATTGGTCAGTTGTTCAGAGAACCTGTTTAGATGAAAATAAACTTGGCTTGCTGTTAAGAGAAGCAGAAGTCAGTCAGATTTTGATTTAGACACCTAACTAAATCAAGAAATCCAAAGTAAGAGGTTCTTTCCAAGACCAAGGCTGGAAGAAGGAGCTACCATGTCGTCTCCGAGATCTACCAGAGTAGAACTGCAGCAAAAATGCATCGAAAACTGCTCCGAACGATGCGATAAAAGCATTTTCACCAACTACATTGCCAAGAGGTTCCCGATAAGTACATGGCTGCCGAAATATAATTTCACTGCCTTACAATTTGACATAATAGCAGGACTTACCGTAGGACTAATGGTAGTACCACAGGGCCTAGCGTACGCTCTGGTGGCTGGATTACCTCCACAATATGGCCTTTACTCAGCCTTTATGGGTTGCTTCGTATATTGTATTTTTGGAACAAGCAAAGACATTACCCTTGGGCCCACTGCTATCATGTCTCTAATAGTCTCAGCCTATGGAAGACCGGATATTCCCGCTTTCGTAATAGTACTGACGTTATTCAGTGGCCTGATTCAACTGGCAATGGGAATTCTGAAGATTGGATTTTTGGTGAATTTCATCTCTATCCCAGTAGTGAGCGGTTTCACTTCGTCGGCAGCAATCATCATTGCAATCGGGCAAATCAAAGACTTACTAGGACTCAGAGACGTACCTAGACCTTTTATCAAGCGAGTCTACTACACGTTCAGGCACCTCGGAGACACCAAAACAGGAGATTTAATTCTCGGTCTCATATGTATTGTGGTGCTTCTCTCGCTAAGAAAGGTCGGACGATCGAAATGGGTAAAGGAAGGCCATCAGGAAAACCACAAGGGTTTGCGGTTGGCGAAAAAACTTGTGTGGATCGTTTCGATCGCTCGCAATGCACTGATAATCTTACTTGCTTCCTTCGTGGCGGTAATTTTTCTTCAGCATGGCTTTCATGATGCATTTTCTCTCACCGATCACTTGGAGCCGGGATTTCCTCCTTTTCAGGTACAGGAAAAAAAACAAGTTTATTGATTAATTTATTTCCCTTCCATCCTCCGCTCATTTTGCAGTGTTTATTTGGTTTAACTTAAGTTCTAATAGGCTCACGACGCAATCAAACAGGTTTTATCACTTATGATAACAGAATTTCACTTGCCCATATTAACAACAAAAACGCTAAAAAATATTACTGTCGCTATGGGAAATATAGGGCCTGAGAAAGATCCTAGACAGTTTTTATATTAATCGATGGTGATGTGTTTTGAATGATAGCATACTTAGGCAGCGAACGCACTCCAAACCCGTGCATTCAAGCATATTCGTACGTTGTTTATCAACTACAAGGGCAAATCGTTGACGCGTAATATGGTTATAGTCTCTCAACACCGTGACCCGAGTCGATAACCAACTTTCGTCGGATGAGGAAGAAAATTAAGACTTTTTTTTTTTTTGATTTTAGATATTGCTATAATTTCTATAATTTTTGATTATGTTAATTTTAAATCTAGATCTTTTTTCTGTCTGTGACTTAATAAGTCACAGGAAAGGGTTCGCAGTAAACTGCTTTAGCCTTGTCAGCAGCGCTCAATCATCATTTGATGCATTCCACTTAATATTAATGTTCTAGTTTTTTACCCGGTAGTTCACGGGTGCGACCTTTGTGATATTACACCGTACAGTTTGCACTTGCTTCTTCAACCTGTACGTGCTTGTTAGAGTTCGCATAGTTCACATCGGAGTTTTCAGTTTACAAAGCCGGGTCAAAGCCTTCCAACTTGAACTTGGCAAGGGCTTTCGGAAAAAATGTTATGAACTTTATTTCCTGCTTAATCCGCAATCCCTCTTAACACAATTATGAACGTTCTAGAAATAATAATAATAGATATGAAGTTTATTTCAAAAGGGAACACTGATGAACTTATGTAGCTCAAAAAATATTAAAATTATTTATGTATATATATGTTTTTTGTCATACTACTGTAGCCAGATCCCATATTTAGATATCCTAATATTATTGACGATTACCTGGCAGGATGTTATGGCTGTTGGATGCTCTGCGTGAACACCCACCCAGACTCCCAACAGTTAGTTTGCATGCAGTCGAAATCTGTTCCTTGATGTCAGTCAATCAGAAACCCATTTAGAATTGATTTAGCGCGGGCTTACAGTTAGTTCATAAAAAATTGCACTAGGAAAAAATATATTAAGGCTGGCAAATTTTAAAGGACCATTTTTAAAATCTCCCCACCCTTTGAACCAGCTAACTTAAATTTTTAGTTCGTGAAATTTCATTTCCTTTAGTACTGAACTTTATTAACACAAATATAGATTTTTAAGACACCGTAGTTAAGATCTTTAATGTTTTCTTTTTGAATCGTAGGCACCTTCTTTGACCATTACTGTCGGAAACCAGACCCTATCAACCTTGGAAGTCCTCAAACAAGTTGGACCGGGATTGGCCATCGTCCCTCTCATCGGCTTCCTAGAAAGCATAGCCATTGCCAAAGCCTTTGCCCGCAAGAACAAATACAAAGTTGACGCAAGTCAGGAACTTATCGCACTTGGTCTTGCCAACTGCTTCAGTTCCTTTGTCTCATCATACCCAGTCACGGGCAGCTTCTCCAGAACCGCAGTGAACGCGCAAAGTGGTGTCACCACCCCTGCTGGAGGTGAGTACATAGTTTAACGTGCTGTAGAGATCACCCATGCTTTTCATAGGACTCATAATAAATACTCAGTACAAAAATAGGTTACACGTTGAGAGAAAGGAATGCGATTAACTTTTAGAGCCAGGTTAACGATAGAAAATTCGCAGCACGTGCTGACACATCAAAAAGGAGAAAACAGTTCTTAGAAAATCAAAATCAAAAGTTTTTGGCACAGACATTTTAGAAATTCCCTCTGCTTCAGCTATTGAGGAACTGTACTTGATCGTGCTAGCGCGGGAAGAGAAAATAATCCAAGATTAAGAAAGTGATAAAATCATCTTACACAGTGGAAGTCAAAGTAACGCACACATCTGTAATACTTTTGCCGGGTCTTGTGTTGACAGCTTAACTTCATGTAATCACGGTATTTCAAACACGAGTTCCTTGAACGACCCAAAATATCTAATCAGGTCTTGCTGTGAGCCAGGGAACATAGCTATACGTACTCTATTTTTTAAGCAGTTACATCAGCTTTTCTATAGGGCGTTTTATTTACCGGCTTGCAATTTACAAAGTAGAAAGTCGTCATCAAGAACGTGTGGCACGCGTCCAGTCACAATGCAGTTCCTAGCGTTACGTAACGAGACTAGAAAACCTTTTTTTTCCTTTTCTTTTTTCTTCCAAAAACTGAAAACGAATCGTAGAAAAGTGCATTCCGTATTTTTTTGCGTTAAGCGGACTACGACCTCAAACGAAATTTTCTTCGAGGATTTTCGTAAACTTTGGCTCAGGGACAAGGATTCTAATCAGGACCTGTGGCTTGTGACACTGAATGCAGTTCCTAGTGTTATGTAACTGAAGTCAAGAGAACCTATTTTTTTCTTTTCTCTTTTTTTGTTCCAAAAAAAAACACGAATGGTAGAAAGGCGTATTGCGAATATTTTGCGTCAAGCGGGGCTACGACCTCAACAAATTTTCCCCTTCGAAGATTTCTGTAAATTTTGATCAGGTGTAAGGGTTATTCTAGTTAGGACTTGTGGCTCATGTAATTCCAGCTCACCGGAAGTTTTGAATATCAGATTTGATTAACACAAATGCTGCACATCCACTTGAATAGGGTCATCAACACCAGCCCCTAGGGGGAAGAAATTCAGCTCGGATTTCTCCACTTCCTTCAAATCAAATTTCTCAGAAGCTTCAAATGTTTCGATGCTCGTGACTCTCAGATACCACGCGAACGTAAACCGTTTTCTAGAAAAAGCATTTTCATAGAATAAGTGATAATTAAAGTGTTTCAAATAGGATTAAAGTGTTTGCTTTCTTGGTTTTTTAATTTGTTTTTATAGTTCGAGAATAAAGTGTTTGTTAAACGGATATCTCTCTTTACATAAACAAAATTGAAAATAAAGGCCACTTCGCTGTCGGTTACGCACAAAAGGAGTGCAAAAGTAGAATGAAGTTAATTTCTGTTGACGTGTTCCCCGAAATAGTTGAACCGGGATGTGTCTTGGAGCGATCTCCACCCTTGTACTCGAGGTCCAAAGTACAGAATTTGTTCATCAGGGCAAAGTAACGATTCTATTACAAGGATGCTATCTTAGTATACTAAATACGCGCAAGGCTATTTCAGTGTAAGAGGCGTTTGATAGTGAGAATATTCTTCAGCTGCAGTCGAAACGACATGTTTTATCAAACAATTTAAACGCGTGAAAACCGTATAGTCTATTTTTGATCATGAATACCTCACGCAAGAGGCTAGTAAAATTTATTATTAAGAAGCGTTTGTTTAAATTCCTGGGTTAAATTGGGAAAATAGCCCCAAGGAATAGCCTAACGTACTTGCTAGAAGATTGCGCCTGCTGCGCGCGATAGTCTAAGGGCTATTTTTGGAAGGTACAGACGTGAACATGGCTCTTTTGCGGCGAAATATAATGGAACAACCGCATCCGGACACGTAAACCACTAATTGGATAATTAACATGTGTTCCATGAATTATTATATGATCATAAACCATGAGGAATCAATCAAAATATGACTAAGGCTTTAAAAAATGCAACTCCCTCAGATAAAATCTATGCGATAAAAGTGCCGTACAACCAAAGCAATCGGTTCAAATGAACGGCTCTTTCTTGGTGTTGCTGTGAGCCTGAGTCTTGAACACACACACAAAAAAAAAATAGCCCAGAACAATGAGTTTGGATCTAAACAATACCAAAACCCTAACCCAGAATACGATAAAGCTCGCACGAAAGACCCAAATAAACTACCCCAAAATCGTGAGATCTGGCATTTTTATATCAAATTTCGTGAAAATTCGGACGCTGCTGAAGCGCGCTCAAGAAATATCTGACAAGAGGTGTGTGAAAGACATGTGTGATAAAAGGAAAGTACGAACCCAATGCACGACTCGGTTTATCAATATAACTATGCGGTTTATGAGCGTATCAACACTGACAAACCCAGCCAGTATTGTTTGGGGTTGCATTATTGTTTTGGGATTAACCCTGGGGAAAAATGAAAACCAAAAGAACGCGCGGATATGATGAATCGTCTCCTTCACGTCAGTGTAATGCATACTTTTTTTCGGAGATACTCTTCCGAACTTTGAAAAAAAAATCTAAAATCAAAAGCTTTATTTAGTAATTGATTTGTACCAATGTTAGACGGGTCTTTTTCTTCGTTTGTTTGTTTGTTTGTTTTGGTATATTGTCGTGTTTTTTATTCCATTACGTATTCAAAGCTTCTACTACGTGCCATTCGGATCTTTATCAAAATAAGCCACTTAAAATTTGTTTTTGTGTGCTTCGAAGATGACATGCATTCGACAGATATTATCCTAGTCAAGTAGACCACTAATTTGTCCTACGTACAAAGAAAAATCGTCAATTGGCGCTTGCCCAAGAAGAGCGAGTTGACTGCAATGTGGCATGATTTAACATGTGACTAGGGTCCACACCCCGGTGATTGGAGCGGAGAGAAGCGCTTTCAGAAGGAAAGAGAATCGGCCATCGAGATATAGCCTTGAAAGGAGAGGAACGATGAAAAGGATTAGTAACAATATAAGAAAAAGGAGAACATGGTAAAGGAAAACAGAAAATCGTCAATTGTTATAAACCATAAAAAAGTTTGCGGCAATTCAAACCGCAGCAACAACGAAGCAGTTTAAATCAAAAGTGCGGTTTGTAACTTTTTGGAGAAACATTTTAAAAAGTTGTTCAAAATGGAGTTTACTTATGATTCTTTCTTAAATAACTATATTCCAACCATGCGCATATAAAATGATATATCTATATATCAAGAACACATTTTAGGTTGTCCGACGTAGCAAAAGCAACTAGGGTGGAAGAACACTGAATGAATGCGGGATCAGTTTATTTCATTCGAATGCCTCCGAATGCGTGAAAGACCATAATCGTGTGCGGTAACTTTTGGGATTACATTTTCTGTGCTTACATTCTTATGAGGTCGCCGCACTATCGATTAAAATAAGATCACTCCAAATGTAATAAGTGGACAATCAATGTACTTAAGACATTACCTTAACCGGCGTCTTATATATTACAAGCTTACTAAATTACCAACGGTATTTCATTGATGGTAGCAATTCACTCGGGTTACTTTCTTAAAGTGGCACGCTCTATTCTTTGCCTTTTTATGGAGCCGGCCGAATCTCTTAAGCCCCAGCAATTAAACGCCAGTTAGTATTTTCGGTATTTTAATGGTGCATGTGATTCAAAACATCAGACGGGGGTGCAAAACATTTGTGGGGAAGAAGACATTTTGGCAGAAAGGAGGGGAGGGACGTATGATATGTTTTGCCTGTCTCAGTGCTTCGATACTGAAGTGTTCGAGTAAACATAGGAGGCGGGGAGGAAGAGGAAAGATGTTTCACTCCTATTTTCTATTACTGAAGAATAATGTTAATGGGTTTTGCCAAAGATCAAAATCAAAATCGTCCTAAAAGTAGGTAATTAGTAAAAAATAAAGAAAAGGTCGTTTGAACGAGCGCGCAACGAACCATTTGCCTGCTTTAGTGTCCTATCGAATGATCGCTTTAAATTCAAGTTGAGAAAGCTTTGATTTTGTGTAGTCGATGGATTGGAAGGACGCGCAAAGAAAGCGCGTCTAAGGGAAGCACGGTTTGTGTTCGCCACTGACTCTTACGTTGAAAATAGAGTTGCTTGTTGATACTCTTCTGTGCTTTGAAAAAWTTTTTAATTCAATAACTATGATAAAATGCCTGTTTGAAGCGGTATTTTTAATTGTACAAAGATGTTTTGTTGCATTTGTGTTAGAATGTTGCTTTGTCAGGCTTTTTTWWRRAAAWATATGGGAAATAAGCAAATAAAGGCCTAAACCTCATTTTCGAATAAAATTTTTGCTTTGGGTTAACACTTTGATTCCACTTTCATCGGTCATCTTCACTTCTCGCAAACAAGTTAAACTTTCTGAATAACAAGATTTTAGCCTTGTACAACAGCCTTTCTTCAAGGAAATAGTTTTTTGCGCTCGCTGCTTGAATACGAAAAGAATTCTCTCTTAATTCCTAAGTCAGAAATATGCTATATACCACACTTGTTAAACACAGTCAAGTATTACTGTCTTTAACGGGGACGGAAGATTCAGAGTTATATCACGTACACACTTTTCATTATTTGTTATGCATTTGTTTATTTTCTCCGGGCTAAAGTGTATTTACTGAATGCGAGTTTGTTTCGTTGTGCAGGTATTTTCACTGGAGCTATCGTACTGCTTGCACTAGGTGTTCTAACGCCATTTTTCAAGTACATCCCCAAAGCATCGCTGGCCGCACTCATTATCTCCTCTGTGCTGACCATGATCGAGTACCACATCGTACCTAAGATCTGGAAAGCCAGGAAGATTGACTTGCTCCCTTTCTTTATCACTTTCTTTGGCTGCTTCTACGAGATTGAGCTTGGTATCCTCCTTGGCATCGGTGTTTCACTTATGATATTCCTCTACCCCGTGGTATGGCCAAAGCTGATCAAAGCTGACTGCGATTACACCGTCATCAAAGTCAACGGCGATTTAATCTATGCAGGTATGGAGCACGTGACCTCTGAAATTCAGGAGATGAGTTACTCAGACCCTCCCCCACGGGGAGTTGTCATTGATTTGAGCGTGGTTACCCAAATAGACTTTACAGTTACCCAGAGTTTACTAATGGTCCTTGAAGACTTGGAGAGTCGGAAAATTTCAGTGTTTTTCTCCGGCGTTCAAAATCACATTCGTGATATCATGGTCGACTCAGGAATTGAACTTAGCATAATTAACCCGACCCCTGATGCCATGGCCAGAGTTGTTAACGCTGAGGCTGCACCCTTCTTACCTCAAGCGGAAATCACTATTAATGACTCAGAATAGGGTGGTATATATTGCATTGACAACTAAAATAAATTTAATAGGTGACTTGTGTGACAAAGTAACGTAACAGTTTTCCTTACGTGACTGAGTAACCGGGAGAAAATTTTTAAACAAGATACTTTTACACAAATATCAAGTCAATGTAACTTGGAATTATGGGACAAAAATCAATCCCATAGTCCATTGCGATTTGAATTAGTTACCAGTCTCCCATGGCGAGTTTTAGGATTGCCGCGCTTTTTACGGGAATTTGTCATGTGACCTGTAAATGCAAGAAACCTATAATTAACATTTATAGAATTTCACCATTTACCACACCCATAGAAAAAATTAAAAGTTAAAAATATTTTATATGTTAAATTGAAAGAAATGTCTGAATTATTTTTTTAGAGTTTGGATTTCGGTTCACGTTCTGAAAATTGCCAACAAAGCATTAAAATCGAGTGAAATAATACGATAAATTTGTGAAGACTGAATTTGTTTATCTTAAGAAAAAAGTAGTTTCATTAGGAAAAGAGTATTTTAAAAAAAAGTCACTTGTATTTTATCAACGGAGTTAAATATCAATCATTTCAGTATCACGTCTTCACAAAATGTCATAATACCATGCTTAATGTTGTAAAACTAAAAAATCTGTATAAAGAATTTTATATCTTGCATGGAAGGAAAAATATCCAATTACAAATTATTTGAGATCATTTATTATCATTAACTATTAGAAATATTAAAACTGAAAGGAATGTTTGTACAAACTGGTATCTAGATTATTATTATTGAATTTTGAATGACATTCAATTTACTCACAGATTTAGTTATTTACAGTTTTCATCTTGATATATATGCACTATAATCGTAGGTGACATCTCTAGACATCCTTAAGTTTTCTTGAAAATACAAAATAGGACAATCTATTATAATATTAATTGGAACGTCTGTCGGTCGATGGGCTGGGCGAAAAACTTTTCGCCTGCCACATTCAACCTAACAACTCTTAATTTTTCTGCACTTTTGAAAATTCCAATTGTTTGGTTCTTATTTGTCTTATTTTATATTTTCCATAATTATTGCATGAAATTATTTAAAATAATCTTTCAACAGTTGGTTGTCATTATTTACTTTTGTTCAAGATAGTTAAATTCGTCGTAATCGATAACTAATCGTATATTTTGTACAGTCGATACAGCGTCGTAAGTATTAAAGCTGTTATTTACTCCAATATTAATTTCAGCATCATATAAATCGATAGACTATCGTAGATTCAGGTTATAGAAAATATTCATAATTACGTCTATTGCCAAAGCAAGCCACTATTTTACGAAGAAGAATCACAAAAAAAATACGAAGAAAAATCACAACATTTCGTAGAAAATGAAAATATCGATCTTACCCTCTCAACGAAACAACAAAATTTTTAAAATTATGTAAAGCTGACGAGATTTTTATCATAGATTATTAATAGTTTGTTTACATCTAACGTCATATTTCAAGATGGCGTCTATAATTTTCCCTGAAACAGTCCCAGAATGCACTGCAAGGCTTGTGAGATTAACCTGTCAAAATCTTTTTTCTAAATAAAAATAATCCATTTAATATAGTATATCACTGGCAATCGATGAATTATCCTATATCAATCAGTTATCAGTCGTGAGATATTCGTATGTAAAATACTCTATTAAATGTTAGAAGTATCCCACAGACGACTCTATTCAATAAGACACTTGCATTATAGCGTCATTGACTACAACTACCAGAATCCCTT
Organism: Actinia tenebrosa; assembly: GCF_009602425.1. The sequence continues at coordinate 704,442 of NW_022259058.1, read as the reverse complement.
GCACACTTTCTTTTGTTCAGTTAATTAATAAGTACCAATTGTCTTAAAATTCTCATGGGGCAATACAGATTTGAGTAAGAAAGAAATTTAGGGAAACATTTAGGTTTTCGTAGTCAAATAACACTACAATGCAAACGTCTTATTTGTCGTCTACATTTTGCATAGCACTCCTCCTTAGTAATTTTGTAGCATTGTAGCATAGCCATAAATTTTTATAGACAATAAAGATTATTTTCAATATATACGGACTGTTGTGCTTGCTTGTGTCAATATGTCTTCCTGCACATGGAAGATGCTCTTTTTGGTCTATATTCGTGTCCTGAGTCCGCGCGTATTACTGGTCAGTAGGGGAATGCTTTAAAGACACGCGCACAAAATACCAACTCCGAAAAGCAACGAGCAGTAACAAATCCACCGGATCTCCAACAACAGTAGTCCCGAATCCTCAACGGATCGCAAAATTGAAAAAAATAATTTAAAAGCTATTTAGTGAAGCTTTTTGTAATGATTCATGCTTTGCCGAATGTTCCTCTTGCTTTGCTAGTGCTCTACAGGTCCCAAATTGTTTATATCAAGTACAGGGACATAAAAAGCTATCTTATACTGCTCTTATAAAACGAGTTTGCGTGCCTCTGTCCTCTGATATAAACACGGTAGCCAGCTAATCAGCGCGCGCGTTATATCTCAAATTAGTATTTTGTCAATAGACATATAGATATAGATGTAGATATAGATATACACTCGATTGCAGAAACGTTGTAGTATACATTTATACAAATACCTAATGAGATGCATATTGCAATTTTACTTTTTTAACCCTCTAAACCAATTGATTTATAATCTGTAGGATGTGAAACACAAGAATAAAATATTTTGACGTTCATTGAATGAAACAAATAATAAATGAAGCGAGTTTTCTGTTTTGCATATCATTAAATATACTGAATAAATTAGGTATTTGTATAAATGCATACTACAACCTTTCTGCAATCAAGTGTAAATATAGATATAGATATAAATATAGATACAGATATAGATATAGATCTTAGCATAAGTAACAAGATTAAAAAACATGCTTAAAACCATGACGTGTTGACTGAGTTTGCCGATGTACATCATGATCATGCATGTGAAGAATGTTTAGGAATAGAACTACATTCTACCGACTCTGCTTAACCTGGAAGACCTTACATCCGTTAGCTACAAGATTACGAACCGTGCTAAAAACGTGTCGAAGAGCTAAAAAAAGACATTGCATTATTCACGTGAAGAGTTTCTATTCAAAACACAACTAAAACTGTGGGAGTTTTTTTTAAGCTATTTAATCTATGGCTTGTCTGTCAATAAGGTTTAATGAGTGATATGGTGGTTTGGTTACCGCTCAACACGCTAAAATTAGAAGACCCCATGCAAGTCATGATTGATATCATAAATCTCATCATGATCAACTGAACCATTCCTGCCTTGGAAAACAAACTCGAATCATCAGTTTTCGAGGATAGAAGTCCGTAAGAAATTCCTTGCCATTTGGAAAAGAAATCCTCAGTTGAATAACCTTGTTTTATGCATGACACTCTACTCTTCCCCATTCATGACATTCCAGTGTAGTAATTTTAATTTGAGCTATTTTTACGAACAGCTTGAAGTTCAACCTCGTTGCTCGACCACGGGATCAGACCACCCACCCGCTGTCTTTCCTAAAATAATAAGCGCGAGGTCGACTATGATGATGGCAATTTGAACAGGTCTCGTCCTGAGTGAAGACCAAAACTCAAAAGCATGCCAAAGGTTAAAGCAAAGGAAATGCTCTCAAAATAACCTTTTGTGTGAGGGATTTTTAGAATCTAAGAATAAAACACACCTCTGCAAGAACGTTGTTAAATGAAATTAACGGACAAAGAACGAAAAGAAAGACATGGTTTATTATCTTCATATGAATGAAAATGAAACAAAATTATTGTTAATCTCGTACGACTGAGTAAAAACATATAAATTGCAACAAAAATTTCCTGTGTAGACTCGTATTCAAGCTCTTCTTCAGGATTAATTTGTGCGGGAATAAACAAGATTTGTTTTCATGGAAATTAATATGGCTTCTAGTTGGCAGATTTCTACATTTTGTGAAACGTTCTTGACGATTTTTCTCACTCGTCCAAAAACAAAGGTTTTACCCTGTATGTTTTCTTGTAACATCAGTTTTGAATTTTTATTCCGCGACCCAAGAATCAATGAAATATCCTCACTTCAAAATGATTCTCCTTCAATATGCCAAGGCAAACATTACTGCAAAGGTGTATTTGTCATTCATAGTAATTCATAATTTCTCAATAGTCCATTGTGTTGTACTGTTATTTAAGCTGCTCTCTGGTGTTATACTTGACCAGATATATTGTTCAATGATTATCGATTGACCAGTTCAGTATATTTGTCCAAATATAGCGCACTGCAAGGGCGGATCCAGCCAACATTTTAGGGGGGGGGGG
>NW_022259058.1:665854-681889 GCF_009602425.1 Actinia tenebrosa | reverse complement strand
ATAAATATCTATCTTATAAGTATATTTAAAAATAGTCTATCTAAGTATAAATTGTATATATATATATACATTGGCTATATAATTATACTTAAGCAAACGCTTCCTTAAAAAGGTGCGTAAGTCTTAATTAAAGACTTAAAACTGGAAACTGAGCCAGCAGTCTTGATATCATGAGGCAGAGAATTCCATAAATAAGGAGCAGCATAATAAAATGCTCTATAACCATAAGATCGTAAATTATAACTAGTAATGGCTAAATTGTTACTTGATGACGATCTAGGAGTACGTCTAGGTTTATAGATATTAAAACACGTTCCAGAGCAGTCTAGAACATTCTAAAGTTTGAATATTTTGGGAATATCCTAAGTAATATTTCGATAATTGCTATTTTTTGAATTCGCAGCAAAAGTCTAAGAAGAAGTTCATTAATTTTCGTGATTTTGCCAATTTTGGAAAGTAGCAAATATTACAATTTCCATAGATAATTTGCTATGATAATATTTTAGGTATGGTAGCGAAAACCGGCCGAATCATCATAGATTTGCTAATACGATCGTTGTAATTAAAATCAGGTTCATTACCTATTGAATCAATCAAACGGCTCTGCCCCAGAAATTTCTGAGGCAGTCACAACCAAATCAATCAAACTCTGCCCCAGAAATTTCTGAGGCAGTCACGACCGAATCAATCAAACTCTGCCCCAGAAATTTCTGAGGCAGTCACAACCAAATCAATCAAACTCTGCCTCGGAAATTTCTGAGGCAGTCACAACCGAATCAATCAAACTCTGCCTCGGAAATTTCTGAGGCAGACACAACCGAATCAATCAAACTCTTATTAGACATGATAGTTTCTCACAAAATGATTTATTCATTTTTACCATGATCCTAGAACAACACATACATGTTAAGGTGACTCGACTGGCTAAAGATTTTGCCGCACTGTCGATGTTGGATTGTGAAATGCGTTGCGGCAATATTATCAATATTAAATAAAAATTCATAGCAAGACTAGATAAATATGAAAGTTTCTTTTCGCATTTAAACCAACATGACCCGAGCTACCAATAACTTAGTGACGACCAGGCGATTTTCTTAAATCGCATTGTTTGGAAAAATACATTTTTATAAACCAGTGTTTATTTGATCGTAAATTCCAGGTCAAGGTCTTTCGTTTTACAATCAAACATCGACGGTGCGGCAAAATCATTACCCAGTCGAGTCACCTTAACAAATACATTCAGACTAAGCACTGTGCCAAGCGTTGATTCAAAAAATGGCAATTTCCCTCCAAAACTTAATCATTTACTGGCCTAGGCATTCTGATATTTTTTTATAATTTTCCTGTTAAGTAGCAAAATACTGTTGGAATAGCTATAGTACTAGTGTATCGTATGAAAAATCACAATCATAAACCATTATTTTATCGGTTTGCTTTCTATCTAAACTTCATTTGTGGCATTGTCATCGTCATTGTCATCATCACCATCATCATCTTCCTCTGCATATTTTATGCAATCTTCCGTCAGTCTTCTTCTTATATCCCGGACTTTTTCCTCGTCCTTCTCCACTGCTACGCAGTCATACCCAAGCTTTATTGCAGCTGACGAGGCTACACCTGAAAAAAGAATGGCTCAATTTTAATTCAAATCCTCTTGTCTCTGTTGTCATGCAGTTCATTACTGTTTCATTAGAAACACCGACGCAGCTCACACTAGTTTTTAGCTAGTTATATCTTTTTATTTTGAATATATGTAATTTACAAGCATTATAAATGATTCAGATTTAAGCTTTTAGAGATGGTATTTTCAGAGAAAGTTTATTCAGATGGCTATGTTCATTTAACTTGATAATCTGATAAGATTGAGCTTATCATTCTGTACTCGCAACCCGCTTTTAAGCTTTTAGAACTGAATGGTATGTTAAGGTTCATTCATTTTGATGACCTTCTTTATTTGTCTCGATATGTTACTATGAACTTACTATATTATTCCGACTTGTCATTCAAAGTCTTTTATAAGATTATTGTTCTCCCCCTTTTTCTTTATTGTGAAAATCTCAGAGCCTGTTATCACCTCGAGAACGTTTTTAATAAGCTATGTTAGAACACTTGTTCTCTGAACACAAATCTCTTTTCTTGTTAAATCAATAAACTTCAAGTCTGACCAAACCCAGCCGACCAGATCTTCACAATCTGTGTTGACCCAGCATGTGAAGGTAATACACTCAAAACACTATAAAACAGACCCAGAAACCTCTGATCCTCACACTAGAATCTCTAGAGTACCAAACAACTATGAAGTCTCTGATACTGTTGGGATTGCTCGCCTGTGTGGCTGTTACTCTCGCTGAAGATGATGAAACCATGGCAGTGGTAAGTGTTGATCTATTTTCATGTTGAATTCTGAAGAAAACCCTAAAGTTGTTAACTTCATTTTCTTCTACACTCCAACAGAAATACCTCAATCAGTTCCACTACATCTCACCATCTCGTTCCGGTAACCATGACGTCGAGACAGCCGTTCGAAATTTCCAGAGGTTCGCTGGTCTTCCAGAAACTGGTGAAATCGATGAGGCCACCGTTCGCCAGATGAAGAAACCTCGATGTGGAATGCCTGATGTGGACGAGAGTGGGAGTCGTATCAGAAGGTAGGACGGGCTGAAAGAATTACAGCATCATCTATTTTCTATGATGAGATTTCGTATGTAAGACTGAAGTACTAGTTCAACCGAAAAGAAGAGTGTCATCAGTGTGCATCATGTCATGCCGTACCGTTACGTACCGGGTTGTAATTCTCCGCTTCACTCGTTTCTTTGTCTTGTCCCTTCGATTCGTATTTTAGAAGCATGAATGACGTAGCGGTGAGAGCGCTATTGCACCATTGCAACCCGGGTTCGACACCTGCCGGGCTCGGTGTCGTATGCAAGTAGAGTTGCTTGTCGTTTCTCCTGATTTCAATTGGAATCAAGTGAAAGAAGAGCCACTCTGTGGAATCCACTATTAAATCGCATTTTTATTTTTATTTTATTTATTTTCGTTGTATGACTTTATATTAATCGGTCCAAATTATTCAGATACAAGTTGGGCTCCAAATGGGGCAAGAAACATCTGACATACTTCGTCGAGTACGGACGTGACTTATCGTCTGGTGAACAGGACAGAATCTTTGCAARAGCTCTGAAATACTGGGCTGATGTTTCTGGACTAAGCTTCTCAAGGGCCTCAAGCGCATCCTCGGCTGACCTCAAAATCAGGTATTATTGGGATTTACTTTGTGATCACGATTGCAAAATTATTATTTGGATTTATTCTGTAGTCACAACTTAAAACTTCGTTCCATTTAAGACAATGATTCATTTCTCAACAGCTTTGGACCCAAAACCCACGGTGGAAGTTCTGAGAGAACATGTGCCTACCCCTTCGATGGACCTGGCAAAGTTTTGGCCCACGCCTTCTTCCCCAGTGATGGACGCGCTCACTTCGAYGAGGACGAAAGATACACCGACGRAACRTCAAGCGGAACCAATCTCTTGTGGGTGGCGACTCACGAGTTYGGCCACGCCCTTGGCTTAGAACACAGTGACGTTAGGAATGCTGTTATGTACCCTTACTATACTGGATACGTACCAAACTTTAGACTCCAACAAGATGACATCAATGGAATCCAAGCTCACTACGGTAGCCCTTCATTATCACTACTTTGTATAATTTTGTAACTACTGCATGTGTATTCTCTTTCTGATTGGACGATCGAATAATATATATTTTTATTAATGATATATGATAACCCGTGCGGCCCACACCTTGCGTGACGCGAAGTTTCAACGCGCAACAATATTTGCAGCTGTTTGAAACGTAACGCAACAATTTTTCCTTACTCAATATTTTTGAGTTACCATTAGTCTTGAAAGTCGCTGCATTGTAAAACCAATCTTGGGCTATTTTTTAATGTCTTTTACATCACAGTTCATTTCTTTAAGTAGGTTTTTTTGCTCAGCGTTGGAAAAGCAAGCAAGCATAAAAAATAATTTTATTTGTGTTTTCTTTCTCAAATACTATAGGAAAGGCTGGAGGCAGTACAGGAGGCGGAAGTGGAGGTTAGTTGAACCGTTCGCTCATGTTCTAAAGTATTTTGTGTTTTTGTGCACTTTATGAAATTTTGAATTTATTTTCCGTTCTACTTTTTACTGAATTTATCACGAAAACACGGTTCATGTCACTTTTACCTTTATTGGAAAATACTTAACTTAACTTAGCTTAACTTAATGTACTTTACTACTAACTAGTCTTTATTATGAAACTCGTGTGTTTGAGGACGTTTATGGGCGTTGTTCGCTCGCGTATATAGTTATATACATTTTGATGATCGAAATATGTCAAAAACAAGTTTTTCATTTACTTTCATAACCCAAAAACAAAGGGTCGTCCCCTTTTTTATTTAGTTACTTTTTAAAGTAATTTGTAATACCTAACTTTCAAGTCCCAGTAAAATTTAAAAAATCTGGCGATGGGATGTTTTGCCCATGAACGTCCTGACACTGTTTAATAAAGGATACTAGTTTGTTTCAACCGTGGCGTTGCTTCAGGGTTCATGATCATTCGAGCTGTACGCTGAAATTTAGTTTATCGCTGCTGTCAATCAAACCTAATCAGTCGGTACCTTTTATGTTCTTGACTGGCAGGAGTGAAAACCTATTTCACAACTAGCTGTTGAAATGTTAGACTCCCCCACAGCCGCTTTCAGTAGCGTTGCGTGACGACACTGAAGGCGGCTGTGGGGGAGACTATTGAAATGTTTGAGCTCTCAGAATATTGAAAAGCGCAGTAAAAGGGAGAAATTACTTGAGTTACCAATGTTTTAATTACGGAGTTGGTTAGCAACAACAAAACCGTTCGATGTAATAAATATATTTTTGCAAACAGGTAATTGTGTAGATAAGAACCAAAACTGTCGCAACTGGAAATCGTACTGCGGAAGAAACTCGTATGTCGATGCCAACTGCAAGAAGACCTGTGGGACCTGCTCGTGTAAGATAAGACTGTACCAAATCTATGTATACTGGACTATACCCATACCCATACCTATACCCATATCAATACCCATACCCATACCCATACCCATACCCATACCCATACCCATACCCATACCCAAACTATTACATAAAATACTATATCTGTGATCCTGTTACGATAACCATAATCATAACCATTCCCATATCTGTACAATTTCTCTTATACCTATTCTTTTAAAATTTCAGAATTCAACAAGCCTCAGACAACTGATTATCTTCAAATAACATTATTATGACAATTTGTAAGTTATACCACATATTATTCAAAATAAAGTTTGAATAAAACAAATACACGTTAATTGTCTTCTGAAACCAACCAGATCATCACTGAAAACTCTTGAATCATCACGAAAAAAACTGGGTCGAGTTGACTTTGCATTGCATTGTGGGACTGTTTTAGGGAACAAAATAGACGCCATCTTGGAAATATGTCCCCTAGAACAGCCCCACAATGCACTGCAATACCAACTCGACCCAGTTTTTCCCACTCGAAATGGCGTATAGGCCTCTGCCCTCCTATCGGGATTATCGTGAAAGAGAAGCGCGAAATAGTTCACAACTATTTTACAACTAAATAGTTGATAATTAAATACTTTCAAGCGCTACATGGCTAAAAATTGTTTCGTGGATATATGGCGTGCACTCTAACACTCGATCTATTATGCAGAACAATCCATAATAATTAAGATTGTTATCTCAAGGGGTTGAATTTTTATTTAAATTTGAAAGCTTTTGACACGGGTTAGCAGTAAAATATGGTGCGCTAAGGATTACAACATAGCTGGAGGTTTTGCTTTGTGAAGGTATCATTGCTTAGGCTGTTTTGAAGCCGTACCATTTGATCTCAATTGGTAAGACTTTTGCTGTTGAATCGAATGTTATGAAGCTCTCTGTTTGATGTCTTTACCTGCCCAGCAAGAGCAGAACGATGCAAAACAATTTTACTGTCATAGAGTGAAGTCACTAAACCTGTGAAATACATAATATACCAATACACATTTAGTAGACCCTAATTCCGTTGTTTTCTCTTGTGTCTATTTGACTATTACAAGCTATTACACGTTGACAAGTATTTTTTATTTCACGGGTTAAATGCCTTCACTTTATTCTTGAAGTGCAGCCACATGAAAATCACTCGAGATATAAATATTGAAGGAGCTGCCATGCTTGTTGATCTAACAAGAGAAGCTGATGAGGAATGCTTTCTATAATCAACCAAGATCTTTCCTCCAAGCTAATAGCTAAATAAGAAGCGTTATAAAGAGGATATGACTGAATTTGCGAACATTTTCAGAGGTGAGTAGTGTTTAACCTTTAACTAATATAGAACCCTAAAACAACCTCAGTGATCTTAGTGAGGGCCCTGCTAACTCATGGCTATATCTCGGAGAATCTCACAGATCAAACACTGAAACAAACCTCAGGGCTGATCAGTCAGGGCATGGCTAACTCATAGATCGAATTGGAATTTTGCGTATCGGTTTCTCTCGTTATATCTTTCAAGATAGCGGTGTTCTTTTTTTTTTTTTTTTTTTTAAGGGAAGATGTTCACGCCAGATGTACACCACAGAAACACAGAGAATAAGATTCACTCAGATTTATTCAAGGAACATTAATAACGATAGCGATCAATTAGCATTGTTTTTATGTATTTGACTTGATAACCAACAGTCCTTGATCCTATCATCCAGCTGGTTCATATGCCATGTTTAACATCTAAAGAAAATAACGTATTATTCATTATGATATAATATTTTGTTATATATACGAAGATTTTGATTGGTCACTTATAGTATGGACGTTTTGGAGACCATTTTTATGGCGGCCATGTTGGAGGTATTTAACAAAACGTTTCTCATTCATTAGCTTCCTTTGCTGATACCACCAACATGGCGGCCATGGCTTTGTCTCTTGACTCTGTCGGAGGATCTAGGAGAAGGTGGTCAGCTTTTTGCACAACTAAAAAACTACGTCATTATTTACAAAGTTCTTTTCACTGAAGAAGACTGAAAGAGCAAAAGAGAGGGTCGCAATATTTATTCCTTTTAGTGAAGAAATGAAGGGGACGGGGTTGCGAATTGTTCTGTCCTAATCCCCTCCCCCCTCCCCTCCTTAGAAATGATTGCTCGCATTATCCCAAGTTTACTAACCTCAGCAAGTTCCGCAAGTTTTCTTGCAGTTCGCTATAACATATTTATGTTGGCCACAAAGGTATTTCCACAAATGACAGTCTTTATTTTTATCCACACAGAAACCTAGCGAAGTCAAACACACGAAAAACAGGTCAGGAACTGATGAGAAAGGACATCAAGATGAATGGTAAGGATGTCATAGCCTTCAGATCAAATATCTATATCTTAATCAATAACCCTTAAGATACTATTGTACGAGAGGATTCATATTCATTGGTTAAGCAGTGATCTCGTGCGCTTTTGTTGGTTCAAAGGGTGTAGTCTATTCCGTGCTGTGACGGTGTTGTGTGTCATGTCATTTTCACAGTCAAACCAAGCTTAATCTAGATGACGTTTACAAACAACTGATAAATGCTATTAAATTGACCGACAAAAAAGCTTTAACAAATGAGCGAAGTTTTAACTGATAAATGACTGCGACTAAGTATTTTCTTACTTATCGATTCCATGACAAAAAGAAAGCAAACAAATATACATTCAAATAACTTAACAACTAAACTTACCGCCTCCATTTCCACCCGACCCTGATCCTGGTCCTCCTGAATAAATATACATCATATAATAAATAATATATATCGATAAATATAAAATATATTAATAAACTTCTGCTGGAGCTTGAAAAAAAGAACCCCAACATAGGAAACCCCAAAAAGATAAATTTGTCACAAAGAACGAAACTAAACCTCAAACATTTTCAGTATAGAGCGTTTTCACTCACGTGAGAAGACAGCCATAAACAATGAGAAACTTTCTGCACAGTATTTGCACAAAAATAGAGATCATTTCCCGGAGGATAGAAAATGTATTGTTTTGATACCCCATAATGGCCGCTGAGACGTCACGTGAAAAAGCTCTATAGTTAATAGGTTCATAAATTAAATTAGGTCTGGGTGAAACCTTACATAACTGTCATATTGGGCATTTGTTTTCCAATTCCGTCCTTTACCAAAAGCAAAATTAAAATGCATTTATGTATCTCGACGTTTATCACGAATGATAATGATAACACGAGTGTTAAAGAGAAGGGAAATGACGTTTATAGATAGGGAGCTATTGGACAGTTTTTAACCCAGTAATCACGTGTATATTTCCTCATGGTTGGACGTTACGTTGGATCTCAATCTTACCGTAGTGAGCTTGGATTCCATTGATGTCATCTTGTTGGAGTCTAAAGTTTGGTACGTATCCAGTATAGTAAGGGTACATAACAGCATTCCTAACGTCACTGTGTTCTAAGCCAAGGGCGTGGCCRAACTCGTGAGTCGCCACCCACAAGAGATTGGTTCCGCTTGAYGTTYCGTCGGTGTATCTTTCGTCCTCRTCGAAGTGAGCGCGTCCATCACTGGGGAAGAAGGCGTGGGCCAAAACTTTGCCAGGTCCATCGAAGGGGTAGGCACATGTTCTCTCAGAACTTCCACCGTGGGTTTTGGGTCCAAAGCTGTTGAGAAATGAATCATTGTCTTAAATGGAACGAAGTYTTAAGTTGTGACTACAGAATAAATCCAAATAATAATTTTGCAATCGTGATCACAAAGTAAATCCCAATAATACCTGATTTTGAGGTCAGCCGAGGATGCGCTTGAGGCCCTTGAGAAGCTTAGTCCAGAAACATCAGCCCAGTATTTCAGAGCTYTTGCAAAGATTCTGTCCTGTTCACCAGACGATAAGTCACGTCCGTACTCGACGAAGTATGTCAGATGTTTCTTGCCCCATTTGGAGCCCAACTTGTATCTGAATAATTTGGACCGATTAATATAAAGTCATACAACGAAAATAAATAAAATAAAAATAAAAATGCGATTTAATAGTGGATTCCACAGAGTGGCTCTTCTTTCACTTGATTCCAATTGAAATCAGGAGAAACGACAAGCAACTCTACTTGCATACGACACCGAGCCCGGCAGGTGTCGAACCCGGGTTGCAATGGTGCAATAGCGCTCTCACCGCTACGTCATTCATGCTTCTAAAATACGAATCGAAGGGACAAGACAAAGAAACGAGTGAAGCGGAGAATTACAACCCGGTACGTAACGGTACGGCATGACATGATGCACACTGATGACACTCTTCTTTTCGGTTGAACTAGTACTTCAGTCTTACATACGAAATCTCATCATAGAAAATAGATGATGCTGTAATTCTTTCAGCCCGTCCTACCTTCTGATACGACTCCCACTCTCGTCCACATCAGGCATTCCACATCGAGGTTTCTTCATCTGACGAACGGTGGCCTCATCGATTTCACCAGTTTCTGGAAGACCAGCGAACCTCTGGAAATTTCGAACGGCTGTTTTAACATCGTGGTTGCCGGAACGAGATGGTGAGATGTAGTGGAACTGATTGAGGTATTTCTGTTGGAGTGTAGAAGAAAATGAAGTTAACAACTTTAGGGTTTTCTTCAGAATTCAACATGAAAATAGATCAACACTTACCACTGCCATGGTTTCATCATCTTCAGCGAGAGTAACAGCCACACAGGCGAGCAATCCCAACAGTATCAGAGACTTCATAGTTGTTTGGTACTCTAGAGATTCTAATGTGAGGATCAGAGGTTTCTGGGTCTGTTTTATAGTGTTTTGAGTGTATTATCTTCACATGCTGGGTCAACACAGATTGTGAAGGTCTGGTCGGCTGGGTTTGGTCAGTCTTAGAGGCGTAAGGATGAATCAAGAAAAATGTCGTGCCATAGACAGGTGCTCTAACATAGTTAATTTWAAAAAATTTTCCTGAGGTGAGAACATGCTTCACCCCTGTGAAATAAGAAATTCTCACGGCAAAATTGATAAAATCGTTTTGAAAAATTTAGTAAAATATAAATGGCCTCTGGCAACCACACTCTAAACACTGTATTTGGTTTTTTTTTCCACCCTCCCTCCCTATGGTAGGTATACATAGGTAGGTATTCCACTGACCAGACCGTCAGTGTGACAGGTGCACGGTGAGTTGTGACAGGATTGCCATGGTTACCGCGATTTCATGTGCCAGGCCCCTCTCATCCCACCGAACAAAGCACCTAACGCCAAGCTCATCTAGTAGTTACGAGTTTAATATTCTGTATCAGTATCATCTAGTATATACAACTATTGGGAAAAAAGGTTGGTGTATGATTGACTTGATACCAAGCCCGTAATGCACTGTGGGCGATGTGAATACAACTTGCATTTTTTCCCCGGCATATTCTTTTTTTTTTTTTTTTTTTTTTTTTTTTTTTTTTTTTTTTNTTTGTTGTTGTGCTAACCATTATTCGCACATCAATATATGATATAATATAATACATATCAAGCTTAGTAAGGAACATTCTAAACAGTACTGTGATACACAGCTTAAATAATCTTCTATCATAGTATCAAAGCCGGGACAATGCTTCGGCGAAGCCTGTGTTGACACAGCAAACATTTAGTCCGTCAGGTGTTCAAAGGGTACAAAATGTTAAAAGAAAGATATCAAACATTTCAAAATCTCATATCGGGATTTTAATCCAGATAAAATTTGAGATACAGGCAGGATATCTTACGCCAATGTACTCAATGTAGGACAATACAGACTACGAAAACGTACTCTTCGAGGTCTAATAAAATCTTTACAACATGTTATAGAAATTATATAGATTCAATAGCGCAATGACTGCAGATTTCCATTGAGTTCTGACCAGTTGACCTTTAAGCTCCTATTAACTCTAGTTCCACCATTCGCACAGAAGAAATTAGTTTATATTGACAGAGAAACAGTCTGACCAAACCTCTAGCAAACCAGACCTTCGCAATCTGTGTTGACCAAACACACGATAATCACACTCAACAGACTATAAAACAGACCCAGAAATCTCTGACCTTCACACTAGAATCTCTAGGTTATATCATTGTTGGTTAATGATAGTTGATTGTTAATAGAAAATAGTCACGTGACTAGGCGAGGGTTTGTCTCACGTTTCTCATAGCCAGTCATACCCTCGTAGAAGGCAACACGTTCGATTTGAATCACTCTCGTTGCATCTACATCTCTTTAACGTCTTTATCATGGCTCAGTCATTACGCAGATCATGCGTGAAAGTTCCCGCCAAAACCACAGGAGCCTCAACAGTATAAGCCATGACCTGGAAACGGAACCATTTTGTCGCAAAGAGATTCTCAAACATAGAAAAACACATAATTTTTCAAAAGAATTACGACTTTTTTTTGTCAAAGATACTTCAAAAAGTGGAAAACTAAATTTTTGTTTCTCATTGGTTGCTGTACGTATAAATTAATTTTGTTCTTGATTCAGGGCTCAGTGAAATCACAGAAACATTATCCATACTTTAATTGGAATGTTTTTATTTAGTTATTTATTATTTAAAACTAGCTTTAAAACTAGTACTGGCGGGACTGGGCTGAAGGAGCTTAGCAGAAGTCGATCGAAGAGATCTAGAGCGTGCAGTAGAACTTGTAACAAAGTTTGAAATGTGGAGCTCATATTGATCGAAATGACATTTATAGAAGAAAAGTAAGTCATTGATTTCAAGCCAGTAAGAAGGAGAAAGTAAGTTGAGACGCTTTAAACGGACACTGTAAGAAGAGTCAAAATCTTGATTGGAACTCAAATTTGATTCCTCAAAGTGCTTTCTTCTTAGGCCCCGTCCACACTATGCCGGATAAATTTGAATTCGCAACTTTCACACTGAAACCGAAAAAAAAAAAAAGAAAACGGATCCCATGTTTCGCGTCCACACTAGTCCGATCAGAGGCGGCAAAAACGCCTCATTACACATCTGAGCATGTGCATCGAAGCTGAAATTGAGTCCGCGGTGAATTTTTAGCCTTCCCGCCATGTTCCCATGACAATCATGACGTCATCGTATTCGAAAAATTTCGGGTACGAAATGTTCTCCGTCCACACTAATACAGCTAGCCGGCGTTTTCAAATTGTTCCACTCTGGAGACCGTACTCGAAAAAATTCGTTTTCGGTGAAGAATTGTTCCGGATTCGCCCGGACTAGCGTGGACGGTAGGCCTAACCGAATAAATAAAAATTCGGATTCAAATTTATCCGGCATAGCGTGGACGGGGCCTTAGGTTTTCACGCAAACGCACTGAGCTAGCACCTTAACCTGGAACCAATCAAATGTGCTGTCTCTTAAAGTGACCTTGGGGTTCTCGTTAGCAGGGACCTAAAATGTATCTCCAAAGCTAACAGAATGCTCGGCTTCTTACGCCGGCATTTGTAGCAGCATGACTAACGTTCACTGTCGTCAACTTCTCTATTTAAGTCTTGTCACTAGGTCGCAGCTATCTTACGGTAGCGAACTCTGGAAAGGCGGAGGAGACGCCCTCAACACAACCCAATTAAAACGACAAACAATTTACAGCTTACAACCCACAATTCCTTTCGGTCTCAGATTTCAGATCTCCGAACGACAACGTTTTTTGAAATAGGTGTATGATACATTCCAAGCTAAGCAAGCAAAACTCAACATGCAATATAACCTTGAGAAACCTTTTTTGAAATGTCTGCATATATTCTTAGATTCGAACTATTTGTTTGAAGAACCTAAAATCTGAGCCAACAAATCCCCGCACCATCATCTTTCTTTATTGAATCATTCAGCCAGCCATTTATCCAGTTGACATCTGATTCACCAATCTGCCTTCTTTATTTATCATTATGCGAAGGCAATTTTAGCGAATCCTCAGGAATGAAAATGTTTACCATTTTAAACCCGGGGGGGGGGGGGGGGGGGGGGGTACTCCGCCAGAATTTGGGTAGGGGTGTTCTGCTGGGATTCTGAAAGGGGTACCCTATTTATGACAAAAATCAAATTTGTAGACCCTGTTTATGGCAAAAGATATAACTTATTGCACTGCGTTCCTGTTTCAATTATCATGTCATCTCGCGTATCGTTTTTTTTTACGACCATAATAACCAGTTTCGGTCAATACGAAAGTAGAAACCCTGAATATAATGACAGGCAACTCAGGAAGAACTTGGACCTTGAGTGAAATTGCATACCCTGTTTATGACAAGAAGCTCGAAAAACCATACCCTGTTCAGCGGATCATCCCCGTATAGTCCATATATGGGAGTACCCCCCCCCCCCGGTTATTTAAAGCGATGCACAAAATATTAAAGTTCCTGACCAGTAATCAAAACACCCAAGGCTTTTCAAAAAGTGTTGATTATCGCATTAATAATGAGTTTTGATAATCTAACTATGGATAATGGTATTATTTCTATGTTTAATGGTTTTGCACATTCAAACAAAGAATCTTATTCTCACGAAAACACGTGGTCTGAAATGGGTAAACATTACGCCCAGGGTAAAGAGGTTTAGAGATTTTAAATTTTTTTCGTATTCCAGAGGACTTCTATTAACGACATTGCGGTGCATCAAATATAGAACTAAATTAGCAGACGCAAGCCGATGGCGGAGCTTTCGATCTCGTCTATTCCTAAATGTTTTCCACCAAGACGTCGTTAGGACTCTTACGGTTCTTTCTATCTAGTTTTCACCACGAACATTTGCACAGGTGAAAAAGCTGTTTTGTTGAAACTGAAAAGGAAAAAGAATGAGTATACCCAGCTTTTCAGATCTCGTAAGCCTGTGTTGACACATCAATCATGCAATGGCAATGCACTCGACGAGCTATATAATCGAACCTCCAAACTCCTTGAATCACTCAGTGAAGAAGCTATTAACCATGAAAAGTCTCATTCTGTTAGGATTGGTCGCCTGTGTGACTGTAACGCTCGCTGAAGATGATGAATCCATGGCACTGGTAAGCAAGTGATCTATAGTGTCATCTTGAATTCTGACGATAATCTAARGCTTTCAACCTAATTTTCTTCTAACCTTAACAGAATTACCTCAGTCAGTTCCACTACATCTCACCATCTCGTTCCGGTAACCATGACGTCGAGACAGCCGTTCGAAATTTCCAGAGGTTCGCTGGTCTTCCAGAAACTGGTGAAATCGATGAGGCCACCGTTCGTCAGATGAAGAAACCTCGATGTGGAATGCCTGATGTGGACGASAGTGGAAGTCGTATCAGAAGGTAGGACACAGTGACTATCTTACAAAGCTTCCAACTAACTGTAGGACGTGCATTGAGGAAAGAAAGGATGGAAGAGAGAAAGAGGAAAAGGGAGGAAGAGATGGCTGGCGTACGCTGCTAATGCTTCGTCTTTGCTCACTGTGAGTCAATGGGTCGGGTCTCTGGTGTGAGTCTTGCGGACATCACATGTGAATTGAGCTTGTTTGATGTGTTGTTCTCTCCCTTGCCAGCTTTCCTTCCTCCGTGAAAAAATAGTATTGTGTGCATAAAATAGTGAATGTAGTGGTTGTGAGAACGATGAACAAAAGCAGGGGACGTTAGCAAAAGCTGCTAAAATAATCAGCCTGCTCTAACACATAAAAGATGACGATGAAGGAAGGAAAAGGTTGCACAAAAAGGTGAATTTATCTTTTAAGATCAACTCTTAAAGAGAACAGTGTAAGTTTCTCTTTTTGCTAACTAACCCATGCCTGTCTTACTTTAAGATACAAGTTGGGCTCCAAGTGGAGAAAGAAGCATCTGACATACTTCGTTGAGCACGGACGTGACTTATCGTCTGGTGAACAGGACAGAATCTTTGCAAAAGCTCTGAAATACTGGGCTGATGTATCTGGACTGAGCTTCTCAAGGGCCTCAAGCGCATCCTCGGCTGACCTCAAAATCAGGTATTAAACCTTCAAATTTTTTCGATAAGGGGAAACAAACTCTGGGCTTATCTAAGTCAGGGCATGGCTAACCTGTACAGATTGAACCCTGAAACAACCTCTGGGCTGATCTAAGTCATGGCAATGCTAACTCACAGATGGAACCCTGAAACAAGCTCTGGGCTGATCTAAGTCAGGGTAAGGAGCTAACTCACAGATCGAACCCTGAAACAACCTCTGGGTTGATCTAAGTCAGGGTATGACTAACTCACAGATCAAACACTGAAACAACCTCTGGGCTGATCTAAGTCAGGGTATGGCTAATTCATAAATTTTACTGAAAACCCTGAAACAACCTCTGGGCAAGGCTAATTCAAACTTACAGATCAAATTGGAATTTAGCGTGCAATATTGAACACATTCACTCCATCTAAAATAAGATTTCATTTCTCAACAGCTTTGGAGCCAGAAGCCACGGTGGAAGTTCAGAGAGAAGATGTGCCTATGCCTTCGATGGACCAGGGAAGGTTTTGGCCCACGCCTTCTTCCCCAGTGATGGACGCGCTCACTTCGATGAGGACGAAAGATACACCGACGGAACATCAAGCGGAACCAATCTCTTGTGGGTGGCGACTCACGAGTTTGGCCACTCCCTTGGCTTACATCACAGTGACGTCAGGAATGCTGTCATGTATCCTTACTATACTGGATACGTACCAAACTTTAGACTCCAACAAGATGACATCAATGGAATCCGAGCTCACTACGGTAAGATGAGGAAATTCTTGAGGAAATTACACGTGATTATTGGGTTAAAAACTGGCCCATACATGGCCCAAATGTAGCAAATGTATTTATCTGGTACTTTCGCTGGTAGTTATCGATCAGCTAAGGGGTCACGTAATCCTGCCAAATCGTTCTATACACAAATTATTTCTTTATGAAGGACTATTGCGTAACATCTCTTAATGCGGAAGTTCACCTTCAATAAATTTGGCTTTCTAACGGACATTACTTTATCAAGATAAATAAGTTTATATTTATTTGTATTTTTTATATATTTTAGGGACAAATGGTGGTGGTGGTGGTGGTGGTGGAG
>NW_022259058.1:652072-665849 GCF_009602425.1 Actinia tenebrosa | reverse complement strand
GGAGGAGGAGGAGGAGGAGGAGGAGGAGGAGGAGGAGGAGGAGGTAAGTCAACTGCACATAGAATAGTATCTATTCAACATAAATAGATTACTAACGAAAAATTCAGATACATTCGATTGCAAAATCATTGTTGGATTCAAAAGAAAGCTGAGACCGAAATGGCACATGGGAATCGAAGTACGTTATCTTTGTATCTAGTTGTACACTACACTATTTGTAGAATGTTCATAAGAACCGTTGCCATGTTTGATATCGGCTGTGTATATCAAATGAATGCATCAGAGAATCCATAATAGATAATATAAATAGACAATATACGATATATATATATTATTATTTTCAAGAATACCTTTCGATCTGAGCTTCAATGCTCAACGTACACGTTTTGAACTCGACAATAATTTTGCAATTGAGTTTATACATAAGATAGTGTCCATCCTACATAAATAGATTATTCACGAGAAATTCAGATATATGATAGAAAAAATAGTATAGGTATGGGGGCTTAAATGATCATAATATGTACTGGAGAAACCGAAGAGAGGGCCGGTTCATTTTCAGTGACTAGTTTAAGGCATTGAAACCACTTTCAAATTTGTGGGAAAATTTAAAAAAACCGGGTCGATTAGACATCGCTGTGTATTGTGAGACTGTTTTAGGGGAATATTTCATTAAAAGGGCGTATATTTTGTTCCCTAAAATAAAATAAAAACACTTTTACAAGAGTAAAACTACATGAACGGTATCTATGATGACCTCGTTGATTAGTTTCATGGACTTTGTTTTTATTTTATTTTATTTTATTTTATTTTTATGGATTTTTATGTTGACCTCATGGACTTTTTCATGGATTTTTTATCTAAACAGGAAGCTGCTCAGACA
Source organism: Actinia tenebrosa (assembly GCF_009602425.1). The sequence continues at coordinate 664,966 of NW_022259058.1, read as the reverse complement.
AGGACAGGAGATGCAGAGGGTGGAAAAGCTATTGCAGAAGTAATGACTACGTTAAACGAAACTGCCAGAAAACCTGTAATACGTGTTAAGGTGAGTACGGATGTTGGACACAGGCATCCCAACCACCTGCTTTAACCTGACCCACTCTCAAATTAGGTCACTTTATCTTCAAATTCAACATTTCCCCTTGTAGCCTCAAATGCATGATATTGATCAGTCAGCTGAGTCGTGAATTTCATTATATACCTTCAGTGAAATGCAAGCATTGCCTTCATTAATCATGTACATTTTTACTGAGCATTTACAATCAGTGGTAGATATTCCATATGACCGGAAATCACTTCTATTTATGACAAGCTATCCGGGCATAGGTTTTTATTCTCTTCCCAAAAATAGTCCCCCTTCACAGTTGCCTGCGCCATCTTGAAAGGTAGTCGTGCCATTATTTACAGAACTATTATGGCTAGTGAAAAAAGGCCCATATTCTTTAGGTGCATGTTATATCAAGCTACCATTTTGATTAACAATGACAAAGCATTTCTCAAATGTAGCTTCTCTTGTTAGATCAACCAACATGGCGGCTATTTCAATGTTATATACAGTCAATTCAAAAAATATTGTCGTCGACCAACTCAAGCATACGCAACTGGACCGAAAGGAACTCTGGGTAGCAATCATTGAAGCCGAGTTGACTCCATTATTTAATCTGACTAGTTATGCCTGGTTTACAGCACAAACCTTTCGTAGGCGAGCGGGAAGTGTTGAAGGAGACGTTTTTTAAAAATGCCTTCATATATTCGAAATTGTGAACTGAATCATAATTACTTTGTTTTTCTTTCCCTAAACCCGAAGACATGCATTTGATGGATTGTTTCTCGCCATTATTATCTTATTACTAGCGGGAACAATTTATTCAGAACGAATATTTAATCGCTCCAGTGATTTTTACCCATATTTCTTTCGGTCCAGTCGCGTAGGCTTGAGCCGGTCGACGACAACGTTTTTTGAATTGACTGTATATCTCAAGGGATTCTGAGTCATGTGGTTGCAGACCAAGAATAAATTGAGTCTAAATTGAGTCCTGTTTATTTTCTTCTTTACATTCAGATCATTCAGCCGACGTCACCAAGCTGAATCGACTGATCTCTGCCTAAATGTTTCACTAGCAACTACCACGGCAGTTATAGATTTGTCAATGTCTGTTAGTAACCTAAATAACACCCAAATAAATATTAAACATCTTTTATAAGATGTATAATACGTCTGTCTATCTGTTTCTTTAGAGGACCTCACATTGGAGTCAATATACTCGACCCTCATTCCAAAGGGACCCCCCCTGRCAGAAATCAAAAATTAAACAGCGGTCGTACAGTTAAAAAAATCGCGGGCTAACCTTTTCTTAAATAAAATTGCCCCAATATATTAACCAATGATTACTGTCAAACCACCTCAAGCGTAGAGGTCATTAATGACTTTATTTTTGGATTCTTGATTTCATTATTCGATTCGAATATTCATTATTTATTATTTGGCGCATGCGCATAAGTTCTTCAGCCCTGTCGATCCCACGTTGGATATGAACGATAACATTTTTTAAAAACTGCCCCAAGACACGAATTACATAATCATAAGCTCAACTGGGAAGGATTCTAAGGGAAACGTTTACTACTATTGTTAAAATTGTTAATAAATTTCGCGCGCGTGATATTCACATTTCTGACTGTATAAACATTAATTAGATAACCTTATTCTATTGGGTGGTTACCATGGTGATGACATCACGTGATAAGGTGATTATTTAAGCCAGGTGTGTTTAATTTACCATTCTTACTGTGCAGCACTTGTCCGGTAAGTATTTGAGAAACTTTTAAGAAAGCAATTACTAATAATAATCCGTAGAGTCTAGACCAACTACCTAATGCCTGGGTTTTTAACTCTATTATAATCAAAAACAAATCCAGTTTGAAATTCTCCATGCTGCTCCAGTCAGGGTTTATAGCTTCCTCGACGTTTGTTGAATATTCATGTATTCTAGTAAAAGTTCGTGGAATTTCAAATTTTTTTGTATTGTTGACTGAAGTTGTGAACTCTTACTTAACCGTTGGTATTTGTGAATATTCTGATGCTAAAACGAGGCTAGCCCTAATAAAACTAGTCAAAATTTCAAAAAAACACCAACTTTCCCCAAATAAAAGTGTCGTTCGTGTGGCTATCAACTCTATATCCATATTTGGTTAACTTACCTTTTTTGGAAGTGAAGATAGGTTTCATTTTGGTAATTTTCTAAAGCTTTAAAATGTCGAAAATATGAAGCAAAACTTCCAGATATTATAGCGAAGAAAACCTTCAAATATGTCCACCATCTTGGATTTAGCTTAGAGACCTGGCCTTTGACAAAGGAAGCCCAAACGATTTCAAACGAAAGGGATCTCGCACGAACGAYAATATAGGTATCAATTTTGATTTTATTTAATGGTTTTACTGCATGTGCTCTTATAATTCTAAAAGGTAGCTACTAATCCTTCTGGAACTACGGCAGTACACGGCCACCCAGGCGAGAAATCCCAACCGTATCAGAGACTTCATAGTTGTTTGGTACTCTAGAGATTCTAGTGTGAGGATCAGAGGTTTCTGGGTCTGTTTTATAGTGTGATGAGTTTATTACCTTCCCATGCTGGGTCAACACAGACAGCGCTAGGTCGGCGACTTCAAGGGTGTTTTTGGCATTCAGGTTCAGTACATATTTCCATCTGTGCCAATGTTAAACAGTTATTCAATATTTAACAGTTATTCCACGAACTTGAGTCGTACATGAAAAGTAGAAATTTCTTTATTAAAGTAACTGAAAATTAGCCTTTCTTATCACCAAATACTTTTAGCCAAATTTAGTTGCTTTTTTTGTGTGTTTTGTTCTCAAGAAGAGCCGTTCTTATAGCCTACTCAGAAAGTTTGGCAAATCTGTCGGCCATTTTGAATTTTCTCTACTAGGGCATGGGCATAGTAAATAAATAGCCAATCAGAACGCGCGGTTGCTCATATCCAGCGGTTGTCGTGGCTGTCTATGTGTAGTTTAAGGCTGTATTTGTCATCACTTTGAAATACATATTTTCTTATTTGTGGACGAAACAAAAAGTTCTGTATTAAATAATTGAAGGTAAGACTTTTTTTTTTTGATATTCATTTTTAATTCACGGCATATTTTCTCATCTGTCCGAGTGTTGTGAACGATTAAATAAAAACTATTGTCAGTTTTTAGCAACAATATTCTAATCATTGTAGGCCTTTTGTTTTGACACCGCGTTTGTTTTCTAAGCTTGTCTAACATTAATTATTTTATCAGTATTTTATCAATATAAGAAGAGATCGGAAGCATCTGCTCTGTCTAATATTAGATGCCGGCTGTCACACATATACAGCACATCAAAGCAATTTGCCGTCTGCGGTAAGGAAGTAAGTTTTTTGTAGATGGCAATCAAGGCGTTTCTATGGCATTCCATAGGCAACTTTGTGTTTTCCGACAGTGTCATCATGGAAACACTTTGACTGACGACCACCAAAACGGTAGCCCTTTCTCGTAATATAAGGGACTATGGAATAGCACCAAGCTTTATCAGTTTTACCCTCGCGACTTGAAGAACAAACATTTACCTACGCAAAGGAATTTTCGTAAAACATATATGTAACAGTTTAGAATCAAAGTCTTTAAACCGAAAACTTTCAAAATTACAAGATTAATAACTTGAAGTATTTGAACAAATGTAACAAATTTATGTTTTCAATTAAAATTTCGTACGAAAAGTTACTCTGAGAAATTAATTTTGTGAATCGACTGTCACTGGACACAACTGACCAAACCCAGCCAAACAGACCTAGCGCTGCCTGTGTTGACCCAGCATGTGAAGATAATTCACTCAACAGACTATAAAACAGACCCAGAAACCTCTGATCCTCACACTAGAATCTCTAGAGTACCAAACAACCATGAAGTCTCTGATACTGTTGGGATTGCTCGCCTGGGTGGCTGTTACTCTCGCTGAAGATGATGACAAAACTATGGCAGTGGTAAATGTTAGAAAGTCTATTTGTAAAAATAGTCCTCAATTGGTTTCCACTTCGTTTCAACCAATCACTTTTAGAAAATGCTCTTTAGCCAATCAAGTTTGAAAACCATTTGCATGTTCACGTGCATGTTCTTTTTCCTCTTGTGGCCGTGATATGAGATCTTGTCGAACTTGTAATTGTATTTGTAATTATAATTGTAGCATTACACGTATTATTTGTTTGGCCTTAGAAATACCTCAGTCAGTTCCACTACATCTCACCATCTCGTTCCGGCAACCACGATGTTAAAACAGCCATTAGAAATTTCCAGAGGTTTGCTGGTCTTCCAGTAACTGGTGAAATCGATGAGGCCACCGTTCGTCAGATGAAGAAACCTCGATGTGGAGATCCTGATGTGGACGACAGTGGAAGTCGTATCAGAAGGTAAGACGTACTGAAAGAATGACAGCGATATTTGGTACAACATCAATAATAAAAACAAGAGAAATAGCATTAAGAATAAAAACAGGTTTCAGTTATTAAAACAGTAATTACAAAAACAAGTTACATCAAGTTACTTTAGAAACAGCAGTAATGACAACAACAACAACAACAACTATAGTCGAGGGACAAAACAGTTACAAAATCAGCAACAGCTAGCAACTATTTATAAGAGCAGAGCGACGGCCACAAGCATAAACACTAACGTCAGCAACAATGACGGACTTATAAACTAAATGTTTCTTCATCCGGCATAACAACAGACGAACCACCACTAGATCCACTCATGCAAAAGGAATTTGTTTCCGAGCTGTCGGGCATAAGCGCCCCTCTTTGAGGATTGCAATGGAGTTCCTCATCATAACCGATATTAAACATTTAGTTTATAATCATGACACCAATTTGCAAAACAAAACTTGAAATCACCGACTTTATTAGTAATAGTATGAACTGTAAAAAAACTGTAACATCTTCAGTTGCATTCATCATCGTTGTCTATGCTCTCATTGACGATGACTGATTAGCCAATCAAGTTATAATAATAATAATATAATAATAAATCTATTACTTATAACGCGCATATTTCATATGCATATGCTCATATGCGCAGCTAAAAGTACATATAAAATAAAATAATATGGCTCAATAAAATATAATTCTAAAAAGGATATGCAATATATAAGATAACTAATGTAACTAAGTAAGTACTGTAATGTAATAACTAAGTTGCTAAAAAGCTAACCGTTATTGTAATTGTAAGATGATATTCAATTTATTGCATATATGCTATGTTTTATTTCTAGGTACAACTTGGCCCGCTCCAGATGGAACAAGAACCATCTGAAAGAAGAATTCACTGTTAAATCGCATTTTATTTATTTATTTATTTATTTATTTTTATCCATTTATTTTCGTTGTATGACTTTATTTTAATCGGTCCAAATTATTCAGATACAAGTTGGGCTCCAGATGGAACAAGAACCATCTGAAAGAAGAATTCACTGTTAAATCGCATTTTATTTATTTATTTATTTATTTATTTTTATCCATTTATTTTCGTTGTATGACTTTATTTTAATCGGTCCAAATTATTCAGATACAAGTTGGGCTCCAAATGGGGCAAGAAACATCTGACATACTTCGTTGAGTACGGACGTGACTTATCGTCTGGTGAACAGGATAGAATCTTTGCAAGAGCTCTGAAATACTGGGCTGATGTTTCTGGGCTGAGCTTCTCTAGAGCCTCAAGCGCATCTTCGGCTGACCTCAAAGTCTGGTAGGTTTCTGTGATGAATCATTAATATATATAACATATTTATTTTCATCTATACTCTATTTAGTTTTATCTATCATTTGATTTTGCTGCTCCATAGCTTCGGAGGCAAGTCTCACGGCGGTAGCTCAGAGGGAGTGTGCTCCGAAGTCTTCGATGGACCAGGCAAGGTTTTGGCCCACGCCTTCTTCCCCAGTGATGGACGCTGTCATTTCGACGAGGACGAAACATACACAGACGGAACATCAAGCGGAACCAATCTCTTGTGGGTGGCGACCCACGAGTTTGGCCATGCCCTTGGCTTACATCACAGTGACGTCAGGAATGCTGTCATGTACCCTTACTATACTGGATACGTACCAAACTTTAGACTCCAACAAGATGACATCAATGGAATCCAAGCTCACTATGGTATGTAACGTGGGCTTTTTTTATTTGAGATATGCTACGCAAGATAACTACTCAAAAAACCCCTTGCCCAAGTGCACACGCACGCCTGTGCACGATTTTCTATCACAAATATTCAGGTCTATACACAATAACATTATGGGTAGTAAGTAAGATGTTGTTTTGTAAACAAAAATTAATTTCAGGAGGACCAGGCTCTGGAGGCACAAGCACAGGCGGAGGCGGAAGTAAGTAGCTATCATGATTTCAGCCATATTACTTAAATGATGACTGATGATGAACATCAAACCGAGACGAACGGTGAGTCACATATTTACAAACTAAAGTAAACTGAACAGAAAAGTTGAAAAGGAAAGCAGAAAGCACTTTATAACATCAGTCGACGCGATAGCAGACACTGCGATGTCTTTATATAACCAACAGAACAAGAAACAACTCACCGTTCGTCTTTTTGACTGTTTTCATTACTATGCGCTGAAATAGATTGCCGTAAATCAAATGAATTATTCGGTTCGGCAATTGCATACTTTGATTGACAGCAGCGTATTGCCCGATTAACCTGTCGCGACTGTTGTCTTGATAAGCGCGTAACAATGAAACACTGGTAACATTAGGCAGAGGAGCCTTGAATGAAATTATTATCGTTGTGATTTCATCTTCAGGTTGCGTTGATACTGACTCTAACTGTCCGTACTGGACAAGTTACTGTACTAACAACGACTGGGTTAAGGATAATTGCAAGCGGACATGTGGTACTTGTTGAGGTATGAAATTGTAGTGATGTAACCAAGGTTTAGTTTTTAAACTCCACCTGTTTATAACTATAGAGGCTTTCCATCATCGCACGTGATGGTAGCCATGACACACAGGAGCAGTTGAATCTGGTGTAATTCGATTTACTTAAGAAAGAATTCTGTTTTATTGTACCTTCTGTCATGGATGTCATCACGTGATAGGCTTCCTCAACCGCATTTAAACTTATTTTACTTCAATTAAATACATGGATGMCTTAACAAAAGCCAAGTAGTGCGACATCTAGAAAATGTCCATATCTTGGAAACCTAAGATACCACTTTAACTTGGCCGTAAAGTTGTCACCCATTTTAGACCACGTGTGTAAAGAAATGATACTCTAGGGAATGACATGTGGGCTGAAATGGAAGAACATTACGCCCAAGGTAAAGAGGTATATTCAAAGAGGTATGAGGTATATTCAACTTTTAACAGTGACACCTTCCGTCCGACAGAAGACAGATTGAGTTTTTACTCCCTTTATTTTCAGATGCCTTGGTATTATTTGGGCAATCTGTCGGTTAAACAAGTTAAACCGGTTACTGCAGCACAATGAAGCAATATTGATCAGTATATGTAGTATTTAGTGACTTTAGAGGAATTAAATGCGATTTATAAAACATATTTGTTTTTCCTATATTGACAGCTGTTTCGAATAATATTTTAACATGGTAATGCGCTAAATACCAGCATGTACTACGGGTAGTCTCATCGCATCTTATGAGATATGATGTCCTTTCAACTTCCTGTTTTTACTCAAGTATGTTAAGGCCTGGATTGAAGACAATTTGTGGCTAAAATCATTTTTTTCTTCTTATCAATGTTGTCGTTTCTTACTCAAAACCTCGCCAAAATTGGTATGGCCACATTCTTGAGATAAGGCGGTCACGTGACCTTGATCCTCATCTTTCTTTCTTTCTTTCTTTCTTTCTTTCTTTCTTTCTTTCTTTCTTTCTTTTTTTCTAGTTCTCCTAACACACATGTCAACATGGATGATACGCTCCTCAGTTATGGAATTTGCATTTGTCCTAAGCCTAGTTCTCAAATAGGAAGGCTTTTAAGCTTTTCATTAAGAATTCCACATAAATAAATTAATAACGTCTATAGACTGATGTCTGGATTCCCGTTAGGTATTCGAGTAAATGACACTTGCCGCTTTTTAGTTTCTGTAAACTCAAAAAAGGTTTCATTAAAGTATAAATAATGAAAGGATATTTTCTATTTGCATAGTACACACATAAAAATTTCCCAAGGTGCTTGAAAAATTTTTTTTAGATACAATCCTTATCGCAGTACAATACCTACGATATAGGTAAGAGAGAGAGAGAGAGAGAGAGAGAGAGAGAGAGCTAGAAAGAGTGTGTAGACATGCTGACGAAAAACGACCACAAAACAGTTTATCATTATTTAGGCTTCCATACTTTTTATCTCCCCATTTCAGTYCACTTGTCATTCCCTTTAGTCTCCCCCACACTGAGCCGCTTTCAGTGTCGTCACGCAACGCTTACATTCCCTTAGGTAAGGTGTCTTTGTTTTTAGGCATCACTTGAATGATACATTGATATCTATGAAACTCAAACAAAGGATTTCATTTTCAAAAGGTTGGTTTATCAACATCTGTTTTAATTATCCTTGAATTGCTTGTTAACGATTTTTACATATCTCTTCTCGACTCTCGAGGAAAATCCTCCAATTATGATATGAAAATTTTAAATTATCTATGGCATAAATAAACGCAGTTTTCAATGAACTCCTTGGAATTTATGGGTTCCGAGAAAAAGAAATAGTAATCGCTGTCTTAAGTATATCATTTATTCAGCTATGAATGTGTTATGAAATGTTCAAATTCTGAAATTATCGTGCGACACAAAATCTTATTTGTTTTGGCGATAAAATCTGAAAATTTCCAATGGTTTAAAAACAGTATTTTGAGGAGGAAATTGTTTAGCAATGTGTTAAGATATCCATGGAGAGACTAAATATAGAGTTGTAGGGAATAAATCGAGCCGAATTCTGTAGTTTTCTTCGATAATAAATGATGGCCCAGGAATGCTGTTATAACTGGGAAGTCGAAAAACTTCGCAGTTTGATGCTATAATCATAAGCGACATTCTCAAGTTGTTTTTATATCAGCAGCTGAAATTTTACAAATCGAGAATGGAAAAAACTAGTAACGCCTCGCAAATGAATGAAGCAAAATATTAAATAATTGATAATATTTTCTAATTGATTCATAGACGCTTGTTTTGCTCATTCTGGATCCATTCTCAGCAGCGTTTGACGTTCGTGGGCTAAGCATTAGCGATAAAATGTGTCTTGGTTAAGAAATCATAATAGTGGAATGCAAAGACAGTTTAGGTTGTGGTTTCTTGAAGATCTGTTTTGAATTGAAACCACCTGAGGTTGAAAGAGGTGTCTCTTTAGAAAGCTCTTAACAATGAGATTTTTAAAAAGTCATTTCGGTGCATTCCTATTTTTTTGTATTATCGTGTATGCAGATTACACTACGGCTTTAAAATGTGAGAATCTTACTGCGAACCATACAGACTTTAAGGTCGATTTTTGGTCATTTTTCCCGTATTCAATCAACAAGAACAAGACAACTACGAATAGCAAACATAAAGGTAAGTTTACGTTAAAATCTTAGACGCTATAATAGTTTTTAAGTGTTTTTTCATGGTGATTTTTGACAATATCATGCCACCAGTGATGGACTATTCATTAACTATTTGAAAGTAAGCCTCTTTTAATGCCCTTAAATTGCCCAGAGTTTAGTTTCACACAACCAGCAAGAACTTGAAATATGAACTACCATTACATGTATTTTTTCAAATACCCTCGAGGCCCATAGTCATGCAATAACATATAGTAACCGATTGTTTATCCACTCAAATGCCCTGCAATTTACTGTCCATTGACCAACATTCTTCTGAATTTTTCTTGAAATCATTAGCAGAGGTAAAAAACGTTTTCCTTTCGTAAAAACAATCTGCTTCGTTGGTGATATTTTCACCTGTTCGATTGTTTTTGTTTTGCTTTCTCGTATTCACGCGTATGTTCGGGAGTTCACTTCGAATCCAGTCACATTCAGTTGTCATGACTGCAAGTACGTTTTGAAAATTAATAATAATATTAAAATCGTACGACCTAAATTTAGCTCTTATAACTACTAGATATTTTAACTGGCATTTTAAAAGAAAACGGGTTGGAGTTTGATTTAATACGTTTTTGAGTTATTTTCGGAACTTGTCATGACTCTATCAACGATCTATCCATTGCAAAACTAATGTTCTAGACCCATATGAAACAAATATTAAAAACAAATGCGGTTTAACGACAAATTAAAATGAAATTGTACTAATGGATTTTTGTAGATCTTCATTAATTAATTAAATTGGCTCCAAAAAAGTCGACAGCACAGAGAACTAGTTGAAATTCTAGGCTGTTTTCCGGTGTCATCTCAGGATTTAAAACTGCGCAAAATTACAGCGTTTTTATTAGCAAGTATAATCTAGTGAATAATGTATATGAACAGGTTAGTCCCTTCAAAACTGGTTACCGGTTTTTGAAATTGTATATCGCTATATCGCTAGGTACTTTCTCATGTGTTTTTGCATCAAAATTGGCCTCACACATTTTCTGCCACCAAAAAATTTTTCTTYTTTGTATGTCTCAAGGTGTTTGGTCCATTCTAGTTGACATTGATAACAAAACCAATACATATTCTTAACCACAGAAAGCTAGCCACACACACACACAMAAAAAACACGATCAAATCGTGAGAATAACTCACACTTAGGGCGCGATTACACGGATAAGGCAACGCGTACGATTGCTTCTTCGTTGCACCGTGTAGACACTCTTGCAACTTGTGTCGCAATGCTGTTGCAAGACAAGTCGCAGAGAAAATTTCACCGTCAATCGCACCTTTAATATCGCTTCAAAATCACTCTATATCAGCCCAGGGGTTGTTTTTAGGGTGTCGATATTAGACATATTAARATTTGAAGTTATTTTTCTTCAAAGGTCAGTTGAAACGTTAAGACTTTTAGAACTAAATATTTTTCTTCAAARATTGAAATGTTAACAATCTTAACACTAAATATTTTCCGGCAAATTTTCAAGCTTAAAATGTTTGTTTTTACAAGAAAAGGTGTTGTCATTCCTTGTTGTTTTTAAGCACTTGTGAAAATGATCAGAATAACACTCAAGGGAATAGTCGGCTGGCAGGCCTGGATACTATTTTATATAMTAATGCTTATTATAACTTTATTTCTTGCGGTTTTGTAGGCTTATTCAACATGCTAACAGAAAAGTTGACGGCATCCACGTCATTGAAAATCCACTGGGGCCAAGAACAAGAGTATATTAAGATTATCAATGAGTCACGCTACACTAATCTGGGATCGACCAATAAGATGGTTTTACCAATTACCATAGAGACTAAGAGCAATGATCCTTGTTTTGTCAGAATTTACGAGTCAGCGGGCCTGGCATATGTGGTAAGCTACTTTAGTGATATCATTTATAGGTTTAATGAAGAAGTGAAGAAAGCCCTTGCATAAAACGGACAGATCGGAAAACAGTGACACAGATAGGCACCCACATACGGAAGACACACACACACACAGATGGACAAGTAAAACAGATTGACAGACAGATAGACAACATGACAGTTAAAGATAGGCAGACACAYCCACATACAGAAGACAGACAGACAGATAGACAGTAAGATACAACAGATACTGTAGCCAAAGAAAAACGTACAAAGGAAGGAAGAAAAAATCAAATTGCTCCAATTAGTTTTAAACCAGATCCCTCGGTGATATTGTGGTCTAACTGAATGCTTTTTCAAATTTTCTTTTATCAGGTTAGACGAAATGTGAAGAAGCCACTAAACCAGCTTGCAGGTTCTTTCATTAACGGCGGACAAGTGATTGGCCTTACTCTTATCCTTACCGGTATTGCTGGGATCTGCATGTGGTTGCTTGTAAGTWTACGTTACATACATGTACGTTCAATGCTCAACTAGAGACCTCGTGCCTGGCTGGCAGCGGATTTATCAACTAAACTCATGCGCGCAGCGCTTCTGGCTGATCTGTGTCACCTTGTTTCTTACTGCGCATGCTCGAGGAAAAAATGTAATTATTTAATTTTAATGATTTCATCGCGCATGCGCAGCTAGTGAGGGATAAGGGTTCTGGGTACGAGATTGTGTTATCAAAGACATAGTTTTTCATGGGAAATTTCAAAATGTATAAAATATTTTTGTCTAAAATGTATTTAGGATCGTAGGAGAAATCCTGGAGATTTCCCKCCATCTTTTGTGCGCGGTTCGTGGCAGGGATTCTGGTGGGCTTTTGTTACCATGACAACGGTTGGGTAAGCAAAATTTATTTCATTACGTATGTTAGGGGGAGGGGGGAGGTGAAAATTGAGAGGAGTCTGATGATTATTTTTGAGTTGGATGGGTGGATCTAAAAATTTCATCTCTCTTCTGGCATACATTATGAATTCATTCTAAGCTAATTTTGGAGAGAGAGAGAGAGGGAGGGAGGGAGGGAGGGAGAGGGAGGGAGGGAAGGAAGGAAGGGAGGGAGATTTTACGAAAAGATATAACACTCAAGGGAATGACATGTGGTGTGAAACGGGGGAACAGTATCTACCTCTACTACAGGTACATGTGATATGACAATTAAAAATTTCCCATTTCGTTCTTAGGTATGGTGACCTGGCRCCCAAGTCAGTTCCCGCCAGAATGTTCAGTATCTTGTGGATGCTGCTTGGCCTTGTCGCCTTCTCTGTTTTGACGGCCAACTTCACCTCATCTTTGGCCAGAGAAATCGAGACAGATTTGAATTTATTCAACAAAAAGGTAA
>NW_022259058.1:627778-651212 GCF_009602425.1 Actinia tenebrosa | reverse complement strand
CTGTGTAGTACATGCCTGGAGTCGTGGGGCTTTATTCTCGACTGAACCGCAAATGCGAGTTGAGTTGTTGTTTGATGTGTTGTCTAGCTCTCCTGCCACGCGTGTCTTTCTCCGGCCCGGGGTTCTCTGGTTTTCCTCCCTCCGTAAAAGTCAACAAAGGAGTTGAGTACTCATTACCATGAAAGTTCTTCGGTTCTCCTCCCTCCGTAAAATAGTGAATGTAGTGGTAGTGCTTGTGGAGGGAACCTCATGGAATAGTCCCTTACGGGGAGTGATGGTCGTCAAGTGAAAATGAACTTAGTTCATATACCGCGAGGATCAGCTCAATTTGATGAACTTAGTTAATCTCTTATCCGTCATCTCTTGTGCTGTGATTGTTTTTTTTTAACTGGTTTAATAACTTACTGTACTTAACCTTACCCTCCAGAGCTTTCRAGTATCGGTTCAGACAACTCCGGGATGATTCAAGCCTTAAAAGACAAAAGCGTTGAAGGGCTTTTGATCGACAAACACTATGTTGTTAGTGACCAAAAGATCATCAAAGAAGACAGCACCATCGAGATTGGCAAGATAATTGACTTCAAGCTTACATGGGGCTTAAAACTTCTTATGCCCAAACAGGAGATGTGTACCGTTGTCAAAGAATGTATCGAAAGTTTTGCGAATGAGCTTTCATTCCAGAACGAAGCAGCTGAGGTAGGTCACGTGCCTATATGGTCGTATTTAAAGGGGGAGGTGAAGGGCGCGTCCCATCCCTTTTTGGTTTTGGATTCATTTGGAATATACCCAGAACGCAAAAAATTTGATAATTGGAAAATTTTTTCTTGGGAGCACGCACTAGACTAGAATCTTCTCTTGTTTTATTTTGCATAATTAGAACTGAGATTTGTCTTACGCTAAACATTGCTGGCCTCTTCTTTTTCAGATCCCTGAATCCACCCCTCCCTCCCCGATAAAAATTATAAATAATCCATTCTTTTTTTGGTCTAGTTATTGTCAAGCACAGCCATATCCAAAGACGATGAAACGGGCGGMGGTAGCTTGTTCGAGGACTACGAGTTCTTCATTATTTTGATAGTGCTGTTYGCTGTGATGACTGCAGCAGGGGTTCTCTGGGAGTACATATACTATAACCCAAGGATTATCAAACAGAATCAAATCGACGACGAAGGTTGGTTTCTATTGAGCGYTTTCAAGTGACGTCATAGCKGCCATGTTGTTGAACCAAAACAATACATTTTTGGGAATTKAGCTCTAATCAAATAATAGAAACTTTCTGCACAGTTTTTGAGTAGAAATAGATCKATTTCTATTCAAAAACTGTGCAGAAAGTTTCTATAATTTGGTACATCAATATAGCTGACTTCTCACAAAACACTCTATTGCATGATTCTGTGTAATATTTTCTAAACTGATATAAAATCTGGGCGTACARCTCACATAGAATAGTTAGGCTTTATAAAAAGGCGCCTGCGAGGACAGAAACTTTCGTTTATATAATTATGATCTTGGGGTGCAACAGGMCATGTGACTYAAAATCCCTTGAAATAAGAATAACAATGAAACAGCTGCCATGTTGGTAGATGTAACAAGAGAAGTTCATCAGCGATGCTTTGTTATCGTCGACCAAGATGGCGGCTATGACGTAACATGCACCCCACGAATACCCCCATATAACATTCATGAATGTGAGACCAGAGGGAAAACTARTCAAACCAACAAAGCTGTCGGGCGCGAGATAAAGGTCATAATCATAATCGGTAATACGGCTATGATACACCTATTGTGTTTAGCATTGACATACATTTAAGTTTCCTAAAGAATTATTTTCTACCATTGAATTTTAGAAGCGAGAGAAATGGAAGCAAAAAAGGCCTTGAAGTACATCATCACAAATCTTGAGGTCGAAGAACTATGCSAGAATTGCAACTGCAAAGTTGAATCCATCTATAAAAAGGAAGGTGTTGAAAGACTTGAGCGACTGAGAAACCAGAACACATCAGGCTGTGAGATGACAAAAGACATGGAATCTAAAAAAGACGATGATGAGAAAAACGGCAATGCTATCACTAAGAGGCTGAAAAAAGTAGTAGCTCTATGAAGGTAAAACTGGAAAACGAACGAACGAACGAACAAACACAAAACTACCAACCAACCAACTAACCAACCAACCAACCAACCAACCCACCCACCAACCCACCAACCCACCAACACCAATCAACCAACAAAGTTCGTGTTCGTGGTTCGAGTGCTCTAACTGTAAATACTACTGACTATAAAAATCATACATTTAGTCACGCTGTTGAATAGTTAGATAAATTTATTTAAAATTAATATTTACATAACAATTTAGGTGACGTCATCTAAAATAGTAAATGCGTTACAGTTGTTGTATCGTTAGCCAAGACTAAAATAGTCCATAATAACTTATTAGGCTACGTCAACTTTTCAATTGACGAAATTCTTTCTAAGTACTGATAAATGTGGATTTTTGATTTAAAAAATCTTTACTTTGGTCTATTTTTCAGGCAGCACAGAACAACAGGAAAATCGTAAAGCATTTAAGATACAAGCCATCATGGAAACAAGAGCAAGCTCCCCCCCTTCAAAAAAAACACATTCGCAAACGAGCAGCGCCTCTCTCCTCGTAAATTAAATATCACGTCAAAAAGCATTATGAACTGAAAGCATAAAATGAATCGGCGTCAAGCAGCATGGGCGTAAAAAACACTCAGTATCGGGTTAAAAAGTGCATCAGTTGYGAACTGGAAACAAAAATAGATCAAACCGATCCCAGCTATGCTCGAGTGTCCACCCAAACAATGGGTAGTTTCCTCAATGGAATACAGAATATCCGACCAAGAAATTCAAATTCATAAGATTTTTTAGAAGTTATCGATTTTTTCTCAATGTACCTTGAGAATGGATTGGTTCTAAGACAGGCATTTACGATTTTCAACAATCGGTGTCTGTTCCATGCAGTTTATTCTCAAAACACATTTTAGCTTGTCCGACATAGCCACTTTGGAATCATCAAGCTGGGCTCAGAGAAACACTTTCAAGTAGTTTTCGATACAAAACTCAATAGAATCAGTGGCAGATCCAAGGGAGGGGTGAAGGGGGTGCACAACCCTCCCTGGTTCGACTTTGTGCCCCTATACTTCGAAGATAACCAATACAAAATACTTTTTTCCCCTTTGATTCTAATGGGTGCACCCCTCCCTGGGTTAACTTTGTGCGCAGCACCCCTCCCTGAACTAATTCCTGGATCCGGCCCTGAGAATTCCTATGAAGTAGCAAACGAAGTACGCCTCTATTATGTAGAAGTATAGTACATTTGATATCATGCTTTAAAAGAATGCATTAAAAAATGCAAGATGGCAAAGCCAAGCTTTGGGAAGCACTCCCAAGTCTTTGCACCCTAACAGCTAGTACAGACAGGCAAAATTTTTTAAATTAATGAATTCCACATTTCTTTATCATCGGAATTTTAGCTAATTTGTAGCTACGTTTTCAACCTTGAGACGTAAATAATGTCAGTAGTGTACAGAAGAAAATATGCCAGAAAAAAGTGCAGACAGATTTTAGGAAAATTCCATGTTGTTTTGACCTTTCGCAGATTGTGATTGACATCACCTATAGCGCAATTCGTGCGTTGGTATGCTACATGCAACATAACTTTCACCAACCTTTTGAGAAATAGCTGATCACCAACAGGATCTCCTTTAATCAGTTTTCTTTGTATGTTGTAAATAAACTGACCTCTATCAGAAAATAAAAAGGTTCCGCTCTGCAATAGTTTTCGTTTGCTGACTGAGCGCGCAATTAGTGCGGAGGGGATAGGAGGGCCAGGTAAATTTGATACAGGGACTCCAAGAGGTTCAGATACTGAATACATTAGAGGTGAGGTCATTATTTGCAAAACAAATAATGATAAACACATCGCGAAAAGGAGAGTCTGGAATGGGAAAAAGTTTACGTAGYGAAGCCTTGGGCTACCTGTGCTAATCTTGCGAGCTCAAAGGCCCTTGGGAACGAAGATATTCAACATGGCGGACGAACAAGCTGTGAACGTCGAAGCTGTTTTWAAAAAATCACAGTTTAAGACCATTAATGTCTCGAAAGAAGTAGACCCGGAGTTAGATATGGGTAATCTGTTATTGAATGACTTACAGCCAGTCAACATGGAACTCTAYAGGTAAGCTGTGCTTCGAATTTCTCGTAACACGTGCTTGGAAAAGTCATGTTGTTGTAAAATATCACAAACATACACGTGAGAAATTAGTTTTATTGAAGCCTTTTAACGCTATCTTAACTTGATTCAGGTTTCTAACTACAATCTAAAGTGTTTTAAAAGCAAAAAAATGAACCTAGATATCATGTGCAATGACATTAAGCGTTATTCAATTCTGATCTGTTACATATTTAGAACGTTAATGCTGTACGGGTTTAGTGAACATATTCTTAAATTAATAATAATATTCAATAATAAAAATTAATATTCTTAGAAGTTTTTTTTTGGTCTCGTTCTTATTATAGGAAAAATAAGGAAGACTTCCTTACAAATCTTGCCAGAGACAACACTCAACTTCTTTTCAATGAAATATGGAAGGTAGTTAACAAATATTTATCATTAGCGATACAAGCACAAGCATATGCTTGATGCACATGTTACAGTACGTCATAGCCTCCATGTTGGTTGATTTTGTGYTTTGTTATTATCATSCAACRTGGTGGTATCTTGAGGKATTTTACGTCATGTGATTGCACCTCAAGGCTTGTGATCCTCATGCATTGAGCCTATTTTCACGAAAAGAAATCTTTTACTTGTGTATCTTGTTAAAACAAGGCTAAATACAATATGCCATTTTTTGATAATTTCAGCTTGAGGTAGAACGATATGAAGACACCATATTGGCAAAGGTAAAGATATTATTTCAAATGCTAATGAGGAACTCACTTTTAAAAATAACCAATCAGGAGAGAGCAGAATCAGTAGCATAGCCATGTTTTTTCATTCCTAAGAATCTTTCATAACATAAAAATAACCAATAAGGAGAGAGCAGAATCAGTAGCATAGCCATGTTTTTTCATTCCCAAGAATCGTTCATAACATCCAAGTTGTTTGTCAGATATTCATATCAGATCTTGGTTTTGCTCTCGATTCGCTCAGTTGGCTTGTTATATTTTCATGTACATTATATTAGGTCAACTTTAATTAATTTGTAAGGCTGCATACAGCTGTAACTTTAACTCCATATGGCCCTTTATCATATGACAGCCAGGTTGGCTGGAAATATAAATTTCCCTGTAAGGCTTTCAGGATGAGGTCAACACTACGCATGGTTAAGTGAACCATTTTATTCTAATGAGAATAAACAAGGAGGCCTGTGATAAAGGTCCAGTTTTTGTGAAAGATCCATATTTAAAGCTCTACTTAACTAGCAACATTATATTGATTTTTAAAATACTTTTCTTGTAGCTTCCTGGACCAACCACAATAATCCCTAGAGAAAAACCAGTAAGTATCATTTAACAGTATAGCTATACTGTATATTACATGTAAATTATAGAAAAGGAATAATAATTGTAGTGAAGGTAGTGTATGTTGTTGAGGGGGCGGGGGGTTTGGAGGAGGAGGAAGGAGGTTAGAGACTTTGACCAAACAGATAGTATCCCAGTGACTGCAATATATCATGAATAAAGTGTGATGTGTTTTTATATTTACTTTTATTAGTGTTGCTTTTAGATGATCCAAAAAAAGGAAGGATCTCTCCCATTTATCTCTTTTCAAAACAAAAATGATGAATAAATTTATTGTAAATATACTGCAATATACAATCATGAAATTTGCTTTTAAAAGTAAGATTACAAATTATAATATCCTTTTATTTTCAGATACCAAAGCCTAAACCATTGACCAGATGGGAGAAGTTTGCAAAGGAAAAAGTAAGAATTTAATAGCATTCTTAGATTATTTTAATTTGACTGGTTGAAACTTGCTTAGTTATTAGAGACCTTTGGATACAAGAACTAGTACAAGTATGAGTTTTTAACTTCTAAAGATTGGCACTATCCTATCATAGTGTTTGGTACTGTAGGTAGATTGAAAATTTAGAGAGCAAAAATTGGAAATCAACTACAATTTATTCAGTGTTAACCACATATACAGGACCAATTTAAAAACCTATCATCAGTTCTAAAAATAATGTCACTATTGAAAGACATAAAATACAAATAAAATAATCATGGGTTCAACTTTCACAAATTGCAATGATAAATGAAAACATGAAAACATTTCATCATTTTGTCATAACATTGTTTGGTACACACAGGTTGTCTTCAATTTTCATTTCATTTTCTTTCACAGGGAATCCAAAAAACAAAGCGGGACAGAAAAATATGGGATGAAGCAAAACAGGTAGGTGTAATAAGGCTAAAAAGAATGGCCGTCATTCGCTAGTCATGATTATAAAACAAATCAGTTTTGGCTCATTTAGTCATGTCTCGAAAAGGATGTGTTGCAAATTGAAGACGTAAGCAAGCTGTTGGAAAGGTTGAGCTGGTATTTTATAGTCAGCGATCCTAAGATAGAGCATRCGCTCTTACAACCTGGTCCGAGATTCTGGCTTCCAGCCAGTAGGGTTCCCCAGAGCCTACAATTTGGCTAATGAGTAGGGTCTGGAAACGAGAATGAGTATCCAGGAAATTGATAAATTGATGGAAATGTTTCTTAAAAGCCCAGATATTGTTTTGAATATCCTTACACAAATCCTGTCATTTCTACTTTTTTATTTAATCTGATATCTATTTATAAATTTAGAAATGGCTTCCCAGATACGGATATAAGAGAACAAATGATGAAACACAAGACTGGGTTATTGAAGTTCCTAAGAATGCAGGTTAGTATTGCTACCCCAACAGGTGGCTTATTTTCAACTTCAAAGATTGATGACAGTGTGGTATAGCAGTAGTGTGCTTGCCTCTTGATCACCTCTTGGGGTCATGGGTTTCATTCCTATACTCTCCATCACATGTGAGTAGAGTTTGTTAGGTCTCTCACTCCTTTCAAGGGTTTTTATCCTTTAATTCTCTGTTTTCTTCCCTTTGCAAATCCTAATAATGCTAAATTGCAATTAGATCTGTGAGTTAGCCGTGCCCTGAATTTGACCAGCCCAGAGGTTGTTTTAGGTTTCAATCTGTGAGTTAGCTGTGCCCTGACTTAGATCAGACCAGAGGCTGCTTCAGGGTTCTATCTGTGAGTTAGCCGTGCCCTGACTTAGATCAGCCCAGAGGTTGTTTCAGGGTTTGATCTGTGAGTTAGCCATGTCCTGACTTTGATCAGCCCAGTGGTGGTTTCAGGGTTCGATCTGTGGCCATGATCTAGTACAAAAACTGTACTTTGATCAGCCCAAAGGTTGTTCAGGGTTTAATAAAATTTAAATTTGATGAAACTCCTCCAAAGAGGAAAATAAAATCAAGTTTTCCAGTATTGAAATGATTTGATGGATGATTTTCCCCCATCTTAATAACTCAGATCCATATGAAGACCAGTTTGATTTTTCCCATCTTATGTCTTAGATCCATACGAAGACCAGTTTGAAAAGCGTATCCARAAAAAGAAGGAAAATGTTAGCAAAAATGAATATCAAAGATTGAGGAACATCGCTAAACACAAGAGTGTAAAGAGTAAGTTGAATAAAAACTCCGTAGGTTTTAATTGATTTGAAATTTGAAAGAAAATCAATACATGTATGTAAACAGAGGGGTTTTACTATTTGTTTTTCATTTTAATTTAGTTCCTGACAAGAACCTTCTGCCATCCACGAAGGCATCAAAAGATCAAGTATGTTCTCTTATTTAACACACACACATGATCGTATGAAAAGCGAGTGCAGAAAAAAATGACCTGAGGATCTTGCTACTCTCATAAACACAGTTTTTGGACCAACCAGAGTGCATGTCATACACCTATAAATGTTGTTATCTTCAAAGGTGACAGGGGAATGTTCCTTGCACCCACATGGAAATGGTTTTGTTGAATACAAACAACATTGAATCAGTCTCAACACTAAGGTCCATGTTCTTGATGAGAATAAGAAGTAGAAACACAAGCCATTCCAGCTATTCTTGGATCTTGGAATGACCTATCTGTCCTATCGCTTCTTGCCAATCTCCTATTACTTTTCGCCTTTGGCGATGACAACATTAATTTTTTGAAATAGGTTTACATCTAATTATTTATTTCATCAAGTGTTTTACAATGTCAGTTTTAAGAATCACTCTCATGAACTAGTTTGTTTGAGCACAGCCAATGATAATCGAAATTACACATTAAATATCTTATCGTTTTATTYATTGTTTAGCTTCAAGCAAACATAAATGCTTCAAGGAAAGCTACTGCATCTGTGGGAAAATTTACTGAAAAACTTGTAAGTGTAGAAAATGATAGTAATCGTCGTCCATGCTTTTGCATGTTGTACAATGATATCCAATAGTATTATTAACCATGGACCAGCTACAGTTGTGGGCTACTATGAATGCTTCATTCTGATTGGCTGCATACTGGCGTATAAATATATATGTAAGTGACAGTCTACTAGCAGAGAAAAGCAAGTATTGCCACTGTTTGCATCATTACACACTGATCAATGAGATAAAAGTTATTTTTTTTACTCAGAATTTAATATTTACCAAAGAGTGCAAGAACAGCATTATCCTGTACCCTCTCCCTTAAACCACATTGAATAATTCTGAAACTTTAAATTCAAAGTGCTTGAAAAGCCTTTGAAAGAAAATGAATACCAGTTTTGGAAATACCATTGAGTATTCTACTAGCACTTGAATTTCAATTAAATACCTTAAATAATTCTAAAATTAGTTAAAATTCTAAGTACTTATCAAAAAACTTTATGAATAGKGTTATAAAATTATGAAATGTTAATAGAACCCCTTTAGAGCCTTTCTKGCACCAAATGTGAAGAATAATTTTGAAACTTTGAATTCAAAGTGCTTTAAAAGCCACTAAAAATGAGTAACCTTGAAAATGTTCTTGATTACATCACTTAAAACAGTTATATCTTGAATAAATGTTAGTGTAAATTGCCAGTCAGGGGAGACTATGATAACTTGAGAATAAGAGATATAGCTTCAAAATTATTTACCACAGAATGAAACATCTGGGTGGGCAGCTGCTTTGGTTAAGTAACATTAGCATAATGGTCTTATAGAACATGGTGTTTGGGTGACTGAAGCAAAAGTTATTTTTCATGTTTAAATTTTTTGATCCATTTTGTTCTCAGCCAAAAGAAAAAGTCGCAAAGAATYCAGAAGGAAGGAAAAGAAAGGTATTCAAATGTGTTTTCTTTTCTTTTTGTTTCTGTTTTTCTTTGTACCTTTGTTGTTTAATCTCTAGTTCTTGTTTTCTCTCATCCTTTCACATTTCTGTCCATCCATCCTTTTCCTCGTTTCATCAATACATTCTTTCCCTGTTTTCATCCATACATTTCTTCTTACACTCCTTCCATCCATCTATTTCCATCTATCCATTTCTTWTTTGTTCTTTTGTTATTTCTCTTGTTTCCTCTCATCCTTCCACTTATCAGTCCTTTTCTTTCTCCCATCCAWCTATCCATCCATCTCTTCCCTYCCTCCTTCCATCCATTAATCTCTTCCTTCTTTCCTTCCATTTATCCACTAATCCATCCCACCCTTCCTTTCTTCTTTTCTGCAATCTCAAATATTCAARTTATTATAGTCCATAAAACAAACACACCTTTTTTTTTTCAGTTTGAAAAAGTTGYTGGTGATTTTTCAAATGAAAAAACCAGGAGCCTGGAAGTTGTGAATAAAATATTCAAAAAAGAACCAACATTGGACATGAACAAGGTATTGTAGCATGAACTGCTGCCTTAAATACACAGCTAAAGTACACTGTATTGAAGAAAGGAAAAAAACTTTAAAATATCTTCAAAATTTGTTGTTGCCCTGAAACAGCTTCTGGGCTGATGAAAGTCAGGCCATGGCTAAGGCAGAAGTGGAATTGGTTTTTGCTTGTTAAGTTTTTTTAGAGGGAGGAAAACTGGAGAACCAGAAAAAATCCCTCAAAGCACAGGAAAGACCTAACAAACTTTTTATCTCCTTACATGTGATGTCAATGTCAAGTCAAGGAATCGAACCTGGAACTCCAGAGCTGAGAAACAATTGCACCCCCCCCCCCCACACCAAAAAAAAATTAAAAAGACTTTCAAATTTTATCAACCCTGACACCCTGACACCACCTCCGGGCTGTCGAGTTCTCTCAGTTGTCTTTCCAATATATCAGAGGAGATTTATTCCCTAACTTAACAACTTCATTTTGTATTTTACTCAGGCTGTTAGCAAACATATCACCAACACACAGAAAAGGTAAGACAAACATACTAAGGATCCCAATTATTAAGAGCTTATCTACTTTCATTCTCTCTCTTCCCATGCCCTGCTTCTTCAACTCAGTACTCAGGGTACCCAAAAGTACCCGGTAGTTAAGAAAGAATGGATAGATGAATGAAGAATGAATGAATGTATGGATAAACGGATGAAGATGAAATAAATAAATTATTGAATGAAATAGTGAGGAAGCAAACAGACAAATAGCCTGTGTAGCCAGGCGTTCCTTGTAGCAAGCCTCCCCAAAACCCACAAGGAATGCCTGGCTACACAGGCTAACAAACAAATGAATGGGGGGAAAAACAAAGACAAGGAAGAATGAATGGACGAAAGAATGAACGGATGAAGATTGAATTAATGAAAAACTGAATAATATAATGAGYGGGAAATAAAAACTAACGAATGAACGATTGAATAAATGAACATAAAAGAAATAATGAAAAGTTTAAATTAATGATCTGTTGAATTGAAATACCATTTAAAACTACAGATAATTAAATAATATAAAYATAATAATATAAATCTTTAGTGTGTTTCTGTTTCAAAAACCTAATCTTCTTTCCCATAGTGCTTCTGAAAGAAACAAAAAGGGCGGCCAGAATAAAAAGAAAGGAARGAAAGGATCAAGCATAAAACCCTCCCCTTCAAAGCAGGGTAGACAGGCGGCTGCTAAAAGTGGCAAAAAAGGAAGAAAAAAATAAAGTCGAGAATATTGGAAGTTAGATTTTCATAAATGAATGGAAACAAAAATGTTTATTTTGAAAATTGGAGCGGAATACTTACATTAAAACAAAATTTAAGGACTGTTTAGTGTTGTTTTTACATGGGCTGAGTTGAATAGAGTCGAACATCTTGGTATCGGAAACACCTCTCATACAGACAACTTTGGTGCCTATTRCTCTTTTCCACTTATAAAGAAACTTCTATAATATGGAGACCTCAAGGGCACGTTATTGATCGCACTTGCTCTAGCTTATTTAACCATTAAAAGGACGCATTCATGATACGTACACTTTTTGGTTACGGACACTATTGGTAGCACCTGTTTTTCCCCAGTCGTTAACAGACCTTAATAATACGGACACCTCTGTTACGGACACTTAAGCGTATCATCACTCTATAATCCCRTATAAGCTACTATTGTATTATTTTCAAATTCTCTTTCCTGTCCAAATTAAAAATTAGTTTGGATCGTTTCCATTCGCATTCTTTCRAGGAAAAGCTATRACTCATGGAATCAGTCTAGTATAGTTTGGGACAGTGGCGRATCCAGTGAAGGGGGTACGCACTTCTTCCTGGTTCGACTTTGTGCTCCTACTTCGAAGATTTAACCAATACAAAATAATGTTTTTTCCCCTTTGATTCTAACTATGTGCGCTGCACCCCTCCCTGAACAAATTCAATGCCCCTGTGGGATGATATAATTAATCTGCAATAGTATTACATGTCTGTCCAATTTGGAAATAATTGAATTCAAAAAATCCCTCGACTGCCAWATTGGACTCGGCCTATCGGCCTTTTCCAATTTTTTCAGTTCTCGGAATTTTTTTCATCCAATTATTTCAAATTGGACAGCTTGTAGTCCTATTACCTATACTTATTGGTTGCACCTGTCCTTATTTAGCCACTAACAGACAGACCTTTAATAATACGGACACCCCTAATACGGTCACTTGGGTACTTCGGTGCCCGGACCAGAAAGGTTCATTACTTATAAAAAACGAAAAGTAACAAAATTCAAAATAATAAGATTTTTTGATTTTGTAATATTTTTATGGCAGTGCACCATATCATGGTTGCTTTTTGTGTGCTAAAAGTGATTGCAAACAATAKACCTAATTCGTTGCGTTACGATGTTTTCCCATTTCAGACCACGTGTCATTCCCAAGACAATAATATTCTTTGTTTTGTATCCATATTCATGTGTCTTCTCATGTGTCTTCTCATGTGTCTTCTCATGTGTCTTCTCATGTGAAGCCGAGTGCAACCGTTAAACAAAGAAATGACATTCTTGGGAATGACACGTGGTCTGAAGTGGGAAGACATTGTAACGCAACGAATTAGGTCTATAGTTGATAATCAAAAAGATAACGAGGCCAACCCTGATTGTGTTCATGGTTCTTCGACGGCTGTTCATTTAACGAAATCATGMGTAAAATTTCTTCATACTTGTTTTTAGCTTCAGACTAACTGAATCAAATTCTAACTGCTTCGTTCTGTCAGTTAAGTCCTCATTTGCACTCATCAGTTAGCCTACATTTTTATCAGTCATTTCGGTTAGACAGTTTCAATGGCTTTCAAGGTTTTCTTTCAATTTTTTCTTTTTCCTTTTTTTCTCTCTTTATGTCCCACTCATGTTGCTGTCTATAGGGCAGGATATGAATGTCCTGAACTGAATTAAATGTATTATATTTTCTTTCCTATCAGTTTTTTTTATTTCTTTTATCATTGTACCTAYCCCACAAAGCAGGATGCACTTTAATTTTGATTCTTCAAACCTTTTATTTTAGCACGAGAAATAATCTTACACCAAAAACCGTCCAAAAACTACCCACAAAGTTTAAAATCAAAGTACAAAGGGAGAATTCTTAAGAATAATTTAAGGRAAAAGCTTAATTTCTTTCTGTTATTCATATTTTGCCTGAATTTTTAAATATTATCTTTTACTCCAAATTACAAAGCACAGAAAAAATAACAATATGCCGGTCATGACTGGTATACAATGATAAAGCAACAACAATATATCCTTCTTGGTTTTGTGCTTATACAGTCGAGTTTTATTGTCCATCTCACGGCGTCCTGTCAGGTGTTTCATAATTCAAATCCAGCACTGAAAGCGAAAAATCTAACTTCCCGGTTAACATCATCYGAGAAATAAACTTTCGTTTGCATCAAAGTCCCCAAAGACCAGAATTCCAAGGTAAGATACCCCAGCAGTTTTGTCATATTATTATTTTCTTTYAAATTTTATAATTTCACTGAGAAGCAACTGTACGGCATCTGGATGGTTCTCATTCACGTTTCGTCCTTTTTTGCATTTTTTATTATAAATGCAGTACTGTAGTTAAATTTTTCATTTCTGCTACACTTTTTGATCTGATTCACAAGTTTAATCTTCTTCGCACCACGACTGAAGCGTCCAACTCAGTAGGATATAACTGACAACTTGTCAAAACACAGTTGACATAGTCGACGAAGAACTATTGCATGGGCGGAGTCGTCCAGTATTTTTATTGGTTATAGGGAGTTAAGTGTACTGGAAAAAGTTTGGGTTTTGATTTTTTTGAAAAGATATTCAGCTGCTAGATGAATGGTGCTTAGTTTCTACACCTAATTTAATTAAGCACGAGGTCGCAAGCAAATTTAGAGATATAAATTAATCATTTCAAGTGTCGGGTTGAAGAGTGTATATCCGTACAGCGTGACAATCTCTCTTGTCCGGAGCGCAGTCCAATGCTTTTGAAATCGCTGTTTTTATAAATGTACTTCTACATTATTTTGCCTCCGAATCCGTTAAATAGATATAGGGTGGTTTAGTAACTGGAAATTACCGTGCAATTCTGGCCAAAATACCAGCATTGTAAATTTAATATTAAAGTAATAAATATTTCAAAATATTACGGAATTCCGCTTTTTTCCCTGGGGACGGAACGGTCCACCCCTTTTTAAGCCTGGTTTTAAGATTTGATCGCTTGCGACGGGATCGGTGTTGAAGTCGGAGTTGGAAGCAGCTAGATAACGCGTCGGAAGCGAAGTCTTTGCTTGGCTTGTGCTGACGTACTAAGACAAGCGGCCGGCCGGGGTTTCGCTTGCGTGAGCTGTTTCCGATTCCGACGACTCTGATTCCGCGGAATGGAGTAACAGGTTCTCGCCCACCCCTTCCCCCTTCGCGGATTCAAGTACCTGCCACATGCACAGAAAGATCTAGAGTATCCAAAAGAAATGCAAATAATGGGAGGTGTCTATTATTGATTTGGTTAAGGTTGCGACGGCGTCTCTGTCAAGCATGACTTGCTAGAAGACCTAAGGGGATTTCAACTTTCCTGTGTGGTCGGTAAGAAAAAAGTCTGTTACACCGTACTTGCTCCATATATACGAAGAATCCTAGATCTGAATGCCCCTTTCTAGGGTTTAGATTTAATAGATTTTGATTTACATGGTTAATTCTTTAAACAGGGCAATTTCATTCACGAAATCTAGCGGGGGAGGGGGTCCACCTGCCGTCAATCCAATATCGCATGGCGACCCAATTTTTTTTATCCTACTCTATATGAGATATTAGTCAAAATTCATGGCTTTTTAATAAAAGCAATTCTTAGAAAAATAGTTTCAAAAATAAAACCCTTTTGGTTCAACTTTACCGGAAGTTACGTAAAGTCATATGATTTCAGAGTTCAGATAGATCAAGTAACGCAACGCTTACTTGACTATTCAGAAGCCGTCGACATGTGGAGTGTAGTTTCTGCCAAGTGCTCGTGCTTTCAGTCTCTGTAATGTCGTGAATTAATACTCCTATAACGGCCAAATTCTCCGATCGGTATGTATAAAGTTGACTTGAAACTTAAGGGTTTAATTTTGAAGGGTTTTTTAGAGTCAGTCAGCCATTAATACGGTTGATCTTAGTTCTTGTCTTTGGCTGTCTGTGGGAGGCCTGTAGTTGTAGCAGTCTTGTTGCTTTGTCCTTTCGATGATTGCATAACTAAATCGTCTTAATTCTAGATCTTTTGGATAGTTTATTCACCTTCAAGCAAGGAAAAAAATTGTTATTTTGCTTAACTTAAGGTTTCTTTTCGATGGTGGTTGTGTTCTCGTTGTCGACTTGCCTTTTTTGACGTGTGTCCATCTTGCGCAACCTCCTCTTCTATCACAATGATTTATTTAATCCTTAATTCCCTTCCCAAATTTTAAAAATGGTGTTTATACAGGTAAATCTAACTTAAATAATGTTCTTTATAAAACAACAAGGCTATATTTTCGTTCACTTCCATATATACTCGCTACTCGCACTCGCAGTGTCTTTCAATAAACTGCTATTAATTATAATCGCTGTTATAATATATACATGTATAACCATTGTAGCTCTTATAAATATAATTATATATACGTGATTTGAATTCTTGATTGTAGTCATCCTACATCTAAAATCGTATTTTTTATTACCGGCTAAAAATAATTCTGAAATGGGTCTAAACAGGTTGAATATTTTAAGCAGATCGCGATGATCGCGCGATGATGTACTGTGGTGAGATGACATATACGCGACCCTATGAAAAATCATAGTTCAAAGTTTATCCGTAACAAAAGACAGAAACTTAGGCGTYTGGTCTGCATGCTAATCACATTTTGATGACTACTTTACACATGCAATAATTGTCAGAGGTACATCATGGGTTTGCATAATCAAACTAAATACCTTAAAAAAAAGAAAGTAATATTATAAAGCAATATRTATTTCCTACACGTAGCGCTATTTTTTCAGCGATAAAAATAGGTCATCGTAAAGTCATTTCTTTTAGTTATTTCTTTGCGACTCTGCTATGAGCTGTAAGAATGTCTTGTCTTCAATTCTGGATTAACAATAACTTTAACTTTAATTCAATAACTTGAATCTTTGAATCAAAGTCTCAAAGGACTACTTTGATGATATCGTGGCCATCTTACCAGGGGTCAAAACGAAACAAAGATGTCGATAAAATATAGAGTCTTGTGTGTTTGTTTTTCTGTTATGTGTAAAGGTGATTGATGTGCCATCTTAATTCATGTTTTGTTSTACTGTATTCTCTTGTGGTGAGCTGTTAATATCATCGATCAAGACCAGTTTTTACAATGACTTACAAATTTCTCACACGCTGATTGGTTATTTTTTAGACAGACAGAAAGCTGATGTCAACGAGTGCAAGCTCTTTCCGTTAGTTGTTTTGATCACTAAAAATGAGAAGTTTTTATCGTTTTTGTTATTGTAAAAAACAAATAGACATCAGTTTTTTGTGTCTGTCCTCTACGCCTCATGGATCCACACTACTTTRACAATGTGATGTCTATTTGTTAAATGTAAGCAAAGTTTTATTTGTTCCCTGGACATCCCAAAATGCCTTGCAATCCAAGATGGCAACTGTATCATCAAAGACTCCATTGGAACGACTATACATGTTACATACAGGGACTATATACCCGATAAAGACATCCTCATTAATATGCTAAGTTATGTAAAAAGTACTAATGAGAAGAAGAACTACAAAGTTTTTTGAAGCTGTTTAATAAACTCGCAGGTTTTGTTTCATCAGGGACTAGACTGTACATGTGAAGGGTACTTTTCGATTGACCTTTATGAGCATGTACCTTCATACCTTCTAGTGATAATATTACAATGTGTAAGCTATTTTTTTCTCTAAAGCAGAATTAAATTTATTCTGAGTCTTTCAATTTGCAGCTGCATAAGTTGCTTCATAAATGTACTGCGAGGATCAGCTCAATTTGATACATTACAACCGCAGTACAAATATATATTTCATATATATTTTCATACACAAGCAGAATTAYGTCAATCAGTTTAGCAGTATTACTATTTGTATCTTGTGCAAGACACCGTGTTGGATGTGTCAGTGTTCATATTTCCTCTCTAAAATATTGAARGGAGAGAACCACCTTCTGCTTCTTGAATGACACTATTTATTAAACAAGTATTATAAAGATGCTTTGGCATAGTGAATTATTTAACGTTAGTTGTTTTAAAGGTGCTTTGGCATAGTTAATTATTTTATATAATAATGTTAGTTGTTTTAAAAGTACTTCTTCTTTTATGTCAACGATAGCTTTTATTAGCATCATTATTGCATGATCTGAAATGAGAAAATGTTGGATTTTATTTATGATTGTAGCAATGCTGTGCAGATGTACCCAGTTTTAACAGGTTTTTTTYTTCTTTTTGTCTTTCAAAGATTTCCTTGTACATGATTTTTTAAACTTTTGAGCTCAAAAATGGGTCAGGATCACGGAGATTTTTATAATTGGTTCTGGGATGAAAGCATTTGGCTTCCTAAAATAACCTCTTGGGAAAAGATCAAATCTAACCGCTTACCTATCATTGAAAACCTTGGAGGCGTATACTTGTGTGTTCCAGTTGCGATTGGGATGATGATTCTACGATTTGTATTTGAAAGGTTGGTATTTTTGTTCTTTCCAATATCATTATGCATTGCAAAAGATACGTAACTGCTAGTCATCCGACATTATCTGGACAGAATTGGAACTTGTCCAGTCAAACCTTTGCCTTTCTGGTTATTTTGCCTTAGAACCAGTAGTGTTACACCAGGAACAAGGTTCCATTGAGGAAAATTATTATAATTATAATAAATTATTGTTATTATATTGCTTGCCTTTGACAACTGCTGATGTTCAAAGGCTTGAGATGAAACTGAAACAGCTCAAGAAGGATTTTATAGACAGTTTATATAGCTTATAGACATTTTAYAGAGTGCAAATAATATACCTGTGAAATAGATAGCTAGCTAACTAATTACTAACCTTTGGTTGCCTAAGTTAGTTAAAATAGATGACGGGTAAACTAGTGCATGTGTGCTACTCAAGGGCATGCAGTTTTAAATATTTTTAAACGCATTTACAAAAACTGAAACTATTTTGTTGTACATGCTTTTCCTTCATATAATTTGACATGTTCGCATTTTTGTATCTATTCATTTGCGTATTGAGTTGTTACTCAAGTAAATGCCCGTGCCCTTGTCTTGCATCACCGAATTYCTATGTTTTGTCTAATAAGTGCTAACTATCTCCTATTTCATCCTAACTATTTCACGGGTATGTTATTTGCATTCTATATGACAGTTTTTTCATTAAGCTCTTTGTTTAAACTTGCAGTGTTATTGCAAGGCCCTTTGTGATTTGGCTGGGTGTGAAAGGAAAGGATACAGTTAGTGTTGTTCCAAATGCTGCATGTGAGAAAGCATTTAAAGCAAGCAAGCACCCTAATGCCAAAAAGATTGCAGAACTGTCAAAACACTTGGAATGGTCTGAAAGAGAGGTCGAAAGATGGTTCCGTCAGCGCCGCACCATGGAGCAATATACTGTTCTAAAGAAGGCAAAGGAATGCAGGTAAAGCGTAATTGTTCTCGCGGATGAACAGTACCTACTTTTAATTTTGAACTCTTTTTTTTTTGTTTTTTGTTTTCTTTTTTGTTTTTTTTTTCTTTTTCTTTTCTTTTCTTTTCTTTTTTTCTTTTTTCTTTAAACTTGTTAAAACATACTATCGGGTTGATTATAAGGTAGAATAGACCATCCCTGTTTGGCCAGACCATCACTCACACCCTACCCCTCTATGCCCTCACCATCAAATTATTTTTCCTCCCATTCATTTCTCACATTTACCAGTATTTATTTATTTGTTTCTCTTTTACTTTCAGTTGGCGCTTCATATTTTATTTTTCTGCCACAGTTTATGGAACTATTATTCTTGCAAAGGTATGTGAATGATCTTTGTCTTTATAAAATTTAAAGAAACTTTAATTAATTGTCTCTGGAGGTTTCATTAGAAGGTGACTGCCACATTTGATCAAGAGTTATTTAACCTCTCACTGATCAGCAAAGACAATAAATAATAAAAAAGTAAAATTTCTATAAATCTATGCTTTTCAACCATCATCAAAATATAGGTTGTAGGGATGTTATTGGACTGAAAATCCTATCTAAATTACTTTGTTTGTTACATCACTCATCACTCATGATGTTTCCACCTTGCAGCAAGGATGTCTGTGGGATCTGAAAGTGTGTTTCATTGATTATRAGAACCATGTAAGTGAACTAAATGATGATATATACCATAAAACCTGAACCACAACCCGATTAGCTCAGTTGGTAAGAGCGTCGGTCTGTTGTGCGGGAGGTTGTGGTTCAAGCCTCGGCCAGACCAACACTCAGGGTCTTAAAATAACTGAGGGTGAAGGTGCTGCCTTTGTAATTATAACTGCAAATGGTTAGACCTTCAAGTCTTCTTGGACAAGGACTTAAAACCGTAGGCCCCTTCTGTCTTCACTATATAACCCTGTATAAGGGGGACGTAAAAGATCCACTGAAGACGCTGGTGATGACCATCGTGCTAAAAATCTACAGGGCCCACTGTAATTGGCTATGCTGTTTTGGTGTCCCTGCCCTCATGGGGAAAAAGCTAAATAAAGGGCCGAGCATAATAAATATGCTCAGGAATAATTATTATTGCCGCATAAACTTACAAAAATGAAACAAATCATATTTTTTCAGTCACAGTTCTTCCACCTCAGTGTGAGGGATTATTGATTCAGAAGAAATGGGTTGTGTTCAGTGGATGAATAAAATTATTTACATCAAAGAAGCTCATGTTTTATGAGAGCACACAGTATGCATGTGTGTGCACTTTCAACTGGATATTCCTATCCAAAATAATGGTTATTGTAATTTTTATCTTATAAAAGAAATAAAAAACTTGGTTGATGTGCTGTGTGAAGTTGTATAGCACTTGGGGATTGGCAGAACACTCAAGAAGTGTCGAGAAGCACTTCGCTATGCGTCATGCTTCTCCTGACACTTCTCTCGTGTTCTRCCAATCGCCAAGTGCTATACAACTTCAACTTTATGCACTTGTTRGTAGGATTATTCCAGAGTTACTTGATCATTATATTTTTTATTCAATTTCTCTAATTTTTGTATCGGATCGTAGGTGATGGGCTTGGATCTTTACATCTATTACTTGGCAGAAATTGGAATGTATATCTCTCTGTCTGTTTCCCAGTTTACAGATGTCCAGAGAAAGGTATGAATTTCTTCAATTCTTTAATGCTGCAATTTTCGAAATTACGCAAAGTCAATACTTGCATAATTGAATAGAATCATGATAAGAAATAAATAAAGTATTAAATGGGAATAAATTAATAGTAGTTACACTGTGCAATTTTCAAAAAAATTACGCAATCGGAATAGTTGCATAATTGAATAGAATCGAAATATGAAATAAATAAAAAATATTAAATGGGAATTAGTGTGGTCACTCTGAGCAGCTCTTCTTCCACAGTTTGCATTCCAATTGGAATTTAGAAGTTGATTTTTATTGAGGGAGGAAAAACCAGAGAACCCGGAGAAAAACCCTCAAAGCAAAGGAGACAACCAACAAGCCACTGCACTCACATATGATGCTGAGTCCTGGAATCAAATCCGGGTCGCCCTTGGTGAGTGGCGGGCGCTCTCACCGCTATGTGATCCATGCTTCCCAAAAATGGGATATCTTGCCCCTTACCAGTAATACGGTGAGAAATTAAACAACCTCATTCTTCTCAGTAGTCGCAAGTTGTCCATTCAAATGTAGGTCTTCACTTTGGCCAGTAAAAATGTTAAATTTATTGACTAACTAATATAATTTTGATTGACTGCAATGAAGTAGTAAAAAAAAACAAATTTCATTGTGCAGCTCACGGATATCATTCTGCATAATATTGAAAACTTAATTATAAACATATAATGAGTTCAGCGAAAAGATGTTTTTTGGGGATAGGCTAAGTCAATGTAAGATAAATTTCTTTCAAATATTGATACTTGTTTTTTTAGGATTTCTGGCAAAATTTGGTCCATCATGTGGCAACGTTAATTCTTCTCCTGTACTCATTTATTGGAGGATATTTCAACATCGGTGCTATCATTGTCTATACTCATGATATATCAGATGTTTTCTTGGAGGTRTGTACAGTGATAAATAATAGTGCAACCAAAGCTATGTACAGAGAAAGGTTTAAAAGATTGTGAGATCATTGTTAATCAAACCTAGGTTTTCATTTCATTTTCGATTCCTTTTCACTAATTTTAAAGAATTTTTTAATGGTYAACTGACGTTTCACATTTGCTGTAAACGAGAAGCTTAACCTCTCTAATATCTTTGTTTTTGATCTTATCTGTATTTTTAATCATTTTAGTGTCAAAAACATATAAAATATAAAATTGCTAGTGTTGACGTAAAGTTTTACAGTTGACTCTCTTTGAATGACCACTCTCGTAAGCGACCATCGCCCGCTTGGATCACCTTTTGAAATTCCCGTTTTTTCCCCCCATATGAACTCTGTAGAAAAAACTCTCTCATAAGCGACCAGTCTCGTAAGTGACCGCGACCAACTTTGGGGTTAAAATTTTGGAATTTTTCATTGATTTCCCTCTCCCATAAGCGACCACCCGAGAGCCACTAATGGTGACAGATCCTTTAACAATAAAAAAATTAAGAACATAGAGTCATCGGGTATTAAAAACCYGACGAAATATTGACAATTACAGTACTGAAAACATATAGCACATTCAAGGTTTTGATTAAAGCAGTTTAATCTTTGATATAGTAGTTTTAACATGTGA
The DNA here is from genome assembly GCF_009602425.1 of Actinia tenebrosa. The sequence goes on along the minus strand of NW_022259058.1, from coordinate 629,408 downwards.
GTTACAAATTATAAATGGTTTAGGCTTCTTGTGTTTGGGATTCTCATTGTTTGGGCTTTCTGTGTTAACTCTCTAGTAAGCGACCATCTCCCGTAAGCGACCACTTTTTCCTGGCCCCAGGGTGGTCGTTTACGGGAGTCGACTGTATTAAATGCTTTTTCAGTAAGACAAAGTGGAGCATTTAAAAATTGCATTAGTGTGGGAATGGCCTTACATTATCTTGCCTTGCAGACAGTGAATTTACCAACTTCATAGCCACACTGGCCCCTTGGAATATTGATTGTGTTATCCTCATACATTATATTTTTATTCTTTAGGCTGCAAAAGTGTTCAAGTATGCCAAGCGTCAAAAGATCTGTGATGTATGTTTTGTTGTATTTGCGGTGGTCTTTTACATAACAAGACTCGTTGTATTACCTTTTAGGTAAGAGATACAGTTTATATGTRTTCTTATTAAACTCATTAATAATTCATGAGGAAAACACAAGAGTTTTGTGAATCAGATACAGAATCCTGTTCATTTGAATAAACTTTAAGATGGATTTTCTTGGCCAGATTCACTCTTTTATCTTGAAAATTTTAGTGAAACTCAAAGGAACTAACCTAAATGTTTGATAAGTAATCTTGATAAGTATGAGTGGCTGTGTTGTAGCCAATATACAAACTCTCGGCTATGCCTCAAGTTTGTATATCGGATACAACAAGGCCACTCATACTGTATATATTACTTATTTCTCAATTGACACGGTTTTCTTTGTTATTCACAAGGCTTTATTCTTGTTATAACCCTCATTATAAATGCRAGGTCAATATATAGTTAGTTATTAACCCGGTTAATAACTATGTATAGACCATTYGCATTTATAATGAGCAACATTTGATAGAAAACCTTCTCAATTGATAAATAAAATACTTAATTGAACGTCGGCAATAAGCCTATACATATGTATATGGCTTATTGCCTCCGTTCTCGGTAATTAACTCTTACTTATATAGTCTGACCTCTTTCATAATGTGAGATTTTAAAATCTGGAAACTAGATCTTCTATCGYTAAAATAGCCTACGCCATCAGAAAGAGCACTTCAAGATCAATGAATGTAGGAAATTTGAATGCATGTCATATCAGCAAAACTCTCCAAGATATTGGAGTTCAAATTTAGAAAGTTGTCTGTGGATTTTTGAGAYCTTTTTGGCCTCATGCGATGACGTATTCTCACATATTAGGAGTCTTTTAGCCCTTAAGCAATTTTTTATACCTTTCAATGTGTCATAGGCAATCTTACAAAAAAGATAATTTCGAGAATGACATGTGGTCTTAAATTGGAAAAAATTATGCCTAATGTGTATATGGCTTTTTGGAAAAGTCGTTGGGATGGATGGAGAAAAAGGGAAAGAGTGAGAAAGCTGAGGAGGGAGGAATTCAAAGAAAGACAGGGAAGAAATGGAGAGAGGAAGGGAAGGAATGAGTAAAAGAAAAAGGGAAAGAATGAGAAATCTGATTAGGGAGGAATTCAAAGAAAGAGAGGGAAGAAATGGAGAGAGGAAGGGAAGGAATGAGTAAAAGAAAAAGGGAAAGAATGAGAAATCTGATTAGGGAGGAATTCAAAAAAAGATAGGGAAGAAAGGGAG
>NW_022259058.1:614281-624566 GCF_009602425.1 Actinia tenebrosa | reverse complement strand
GACGCCTGGGACGTGGGATTTTCGTCGATACAAATCTCGCCTGCACGCCCTCCTCGGTTGCCCCAAGGCTAAAACGCTTACATCAACTATCCCCTTCTATCTGGTTAGTTCTAGTCTTTAATGCTCACACTTAAAAGGAAGCACTGAAATAGGCTCTAAAGGTTTTGCACCATCCCATGACGGCAGCCAGAAGTTAAAATATGACAGGAATGATGCAATCGTTTTACTTAAAAAAGGATTTAATTCCCAAGAGCAAAGGGATTTTATTGTTCTGACATCTAATAACATGGCTGCTGGAACATTGGTGGTTCAAAATCTCTATTAAAGTGTATATGGCCGATGCCTTGAAAAGTAAAGAAAAAAAACATTTCCTCTTTTGCTTCCTTTTTTGTGTTTGATTAAGATAGTTTATTGTGGTTTATCTGTACCCAAGCAAGACCACAATGCACCATGTTCTCTATCTCAGAAAAGGCCTATATATGGTGTAGGGTTTTTAGTATCAACTTGATCTTTCCCTTATTAACTCTGATTCGCAATTAAATTACTTAATATTATACACTACAAAATTACTTGATTCTGATTGGACAAGAGGAGTACAATTAAATCCCAAATTGTACTCTGTAGAGTCCCAATTAAGTTACTCAATTTTTTTGAGTGTATTAAAAACAAAAAATCGCACGATTTTCTCATACAATTTGGAATTTATAGATGCCTGTGATGTTTAGAAAGTTCTCAAATTGAACTCGCTTATAGGCTCGTCCAATTTTGAAAACTTTCAAAACATTACTCGTAGCTATAAATTCTGAATTGTACTCGAGATCGTACGATTTCCTCTACTTATTTGCTTCATGTGTCTTCTAGTAAGAGCAAGGTTGTATGGTTACCTTAAATTAGCTGTACTTCACATCAGAAAGTGATGTTCGATTAACTTAACATAATACTATAATACTAATAGTCATAGTGATAGCTAGATTTTCTATTCAATTTGTTTGTACTATAAGATAAGTATTCCTATATTAGATGTCCATTAAATGGCAAATTTAATTAATTTGATTTCATGGAGTACCTCCCATTTTTCTTGGTCTTTGTAATTAAATCCTAGTTGAAAAATGCCYTGGCCATAAGCCTACAAAAATCTTTTGTCAATAAGATTCCAATTAAATTTTCATGTGACAGGAAGCAAGTGATTTGGGTTGGAAATGGTTTTGGAAATGACTTTTCAGAATGACTGACAGGACTTGTCCTTCCCCAATGGAACTGTCACAAACTGTTTGTTTTCAAGCTCGTTTTTTTCAGAACTTATATGTTTGTAATTTCCTTTAACAGTCCGAGGAAATATCAGCCTTACAATGACCAAGGAAAATGCAGAGAATGCAGCTTATAATAGTTTATATATTAAATAGAATTTTAAAATCTTGGTTTTCACATTCCATCATCTCTGGCATGCTGGTGGAATTAAAAGATCGTTTTTTCATTAGCTTCCATTGCACACCATCAATATTTTAAGTTGTATAAGGTGTATGTTGTATATCAAAGTCAAAGCAAACTTGAAACTTAATAAGAACTGTTTGTTAACAGTGTATTATTAATCAATAAAGTAAATTTGGTTGAAAGCTATAAGTATTGCTGTCTTGGATTATAAACAACACATCATGCCACTATATATATGGTGCTTGCTTAGGCCCTGGCTAAAACCAGGAAACATGTTTCAAGAACCATGTTTTCTTAAATATTTCCAAAGGTGGCAAACTGTCAGGAAACATCGGGAAACATCTGTATTCAACATCGGTTAGCACATGTGCACTTTCAAGATGAAGTGAGCGTTGCTAAGTAACAAACTTTTAGAATGTTTTCTTTCATGGCTAAACGAGGAAACATCAGGAAACATTTTTTCCATGCATCTTGGAAGCATGAAATTTTTTGCTACACAGCAGAAACATTTTCATCTTGGAAGCAAAATTTGTTGCAAACAGCGATGGAAATATCTGGGAAACATGCACACAGGAATATTATTTACCAGATGAGTACAGATGGATTTACCTGAAATTTTTCTAAATATTTTTGAGATTAAGTATTTACTTTATGGTATTTAGGAATTCCAGTTTGTGGGATTGATAGAAACAATTCACATTCACTTGGCAATTTCCATTTCCAAAAWTTTTTTTTTATATATATACTGCATGCGCCACTCTTAACTATCTGCCAATATTTCTTTATTCCAATGCATGAAGTCATCTAAACAAAGTAAAGAAACTCTTTTTGTATCATGATATCATGCAAATGTGAACAGCATATGGAGTATTAAAAGAAACAATGTATATATTCATGATTAAATTAATTTAATTCAATTTATTCAATTCATAGTAATCAAATAAAAAATCTGCAATTTGTGCAAATTTTCATGTGTGGTTTTGGTTTGGGGCCATTTTTGATATTGGCTCACTCATGGTGATTTATACCCAATTTGCATCATCATCAACTTATTAGATCATCATAGTCATCATCATCTTAGATAAGGATTATCATTATCATCACCTTAGAACATCATTGTTACATCATCATCACCATTACATCGTCATTGTCTTACATCATCATCATCATCATTACATCATCATCTTACATCATTATCATAGATAAGCATCATTATAATCACCTTAGGTCGTCATTGTTAAATCATTATCACCATTACATCATCATCATCTTACATTATCATCTTCATCATCAATGTCATCATCATCTTAGATAAGTATCATCATTATCATCACCTTAGAACATCATTGTTACATCATCATCACCATTATATTGTCATCGTCTTACATCATCATCATCATCATTACATCAGCATCATTATAATCACCTTAGATTGTCATTGTTAAATCATTATCACCATTACATCATCATCATCTTACATCATCATTAGCATCATCATCATCATCAACGTCATCATCATCTTAGATAAGTATCATCATTATCATCACCTTAGATCATCATCATTAAATCATCATCACCCTTACATTATCATCATCATTACCAGTACATCAACTTTGTCAACTCAGAATTTGATACAGTAGCTTTCTTACAACACAATATATATTTCTTATATATAACATATTTTCCATGATTTTAAACTATGCAATTTGGAGACTTGCAAACGAAAAAAGAGGGCTAATGAAGATTAGTCTGGCAATGTTAACCTGTTGGCATATAAATTGTCCTTTAACGGGGGGGGGGGGGTGTAAGAAAAGAGGAGAAAAATAAAAAGTTTGGAGAGAAAAATAGGATTAAATAGGATTAAAAGGAAAGAAAGAAAGAAAGAAAGGTGAAAGAAAGAAAGAAGTTTATAGGAGTTGCGATAACGTCATTGTCGGATGAAGATATAACGCGTACTGTGATTGGTTGATGTCTGGGGGTGTGTACATTGCAACGTGTCACGCCACGGTGGCCGATCAACGAGAAACAAACATGGCGTCCGCTTCTTCAAGGGATATTCTCTGTCTTTTCGACGTCGATGGAACCGTTACTCCAGCTCGTCTGGTAAAAAAAAAGAAGATTCCTTTCCTCAATCCCTACTCTACGTTTCGACAAAGTTTTACGGTGTTTTAGTGTGTGTGATTGATATTTCCGCGATCTTTTTCTAGAATATCAAACCTGAAATGAAGACCATGATGGCTGAATTGAGAAAGAAAGTCAAAGTTGGTCTCGTTGGAGGGTCTGATTTTGTGAAAATCCAAGAGCAAATGGGAGGAGATGATGGTGAGTCTACACCTATATCAAAGTTTTAAGTCTCTACGGAAATCCAGCACTAATATTTTACAATATTTATTTATGAATGTTATTCAGCTGACTCGAGATTTCTAAAGTTTTGTTTCTTCGTTTTCATAACACACCTGCTTTTATACAGAGGCGATTTATATTTTATCACCTTTTAGCAATCCATAATTATACATTATCTGTAAGGACCTCAATGATAGGTATCATTCGTCCAAAGATTTCGTTTGAGATCGGTAGTTTTCAACTTATTTTTTGACATTTTTTAACTGTCATTTTTGTGTGCATGATATGAACTTTGAGCTTTTGGTGACGTACACACTTCGACTTCGTCTCTGACTTTTGTTTCAAAACTATCCTAGTGTACAGCTATATATGCTTCAGTGAACTTTTCGAACACATATAATAGATACAGACTTGTATCATTTAAAGATGAGATTTTTGAGTGTTCTATATGTGTGTGTGTGTGTGTGTGTTCAAAGGGAAGGAGGGGGGGTTAGAGAATTTTTATGAATTCTTCATTTTAATAATTTAGTGGACCCCTTCGCTCGCTTAATCTCCTGATCTTCCACAAAAAATATAAAGAAAGTTTATAAAGGGGTTTACTTTCCCAATTACATGTAGTGCGCATGAGCAAATGTAACACACCATGGCGCCAAACATTGTTCGACGAGAGCGGCGGTCAAAATCATGACRGCATTGCTAAGTAACGCCACGCATGTGCAACAGAAATAACGTCCTACATCGGCAGAGTCTATTTTCCTCTCTCAACCAAAACAAAAGGAAAATATTCTCTGCTAGCAGGGAAGGGTTTACCTTGAAACTCTGAAATCTCAAAGCCTGAAATCATGAACTCTTACCCCCACCCCTCCTATCCCAAGCAGTGTACATCCCCCTGACTTATAACAATATTGAAAATCACATTTAACACTTATTGACTGGGAAGCCAAGGGAAACATTGCCGTTGAGGGACCACAAGACACACTGCTTTCCCGAGGTTCGAGTCAATAAGTGTTTTATTATATACCAAATATCAAAGAAAAAAAAGCAGTTATTTGACCCTTTGATTATTTGATTTCAAAAAACTTTGAAAAACGTACATTTCTATTAAAATCACTTCCGGTATTGTTATTACCGGTCAACAATATATTGTTGCCCACTCAAAGCCTTTCCAGGGAAACATTGAAACTTGTTCATGTGATACCTTCTYGCCCAATCAGAGTACGAGAAAGATGGATTTTGGTAGTTAGTATATAACAATTACTATTAATACTACCTTGCAGTAACTCAAATTTATGATTACGTGTTTCCTGAAAACGGACTCGTAGCCTACAAAGATGGGCAGATATTGTCTGTTCAGGTGAGTTCATATTTAACTTTAATAGTTTTAAAAGGTTCCATAATTATAATATACTGGTGCAGGGTTCACACTGCTCCTGAATAGGTTGGCCGTTTGCAGGAAATAATCACATGACTGTTACTAGATGGCAATAAAAATGGACTTCCTTTATTTACATAACCTTTTCTGGATTACTAGTGTCATATCCAAAACCTTTTTCAAAATACTTTTTTTTTGTAAGAAAAGACACTTTGGATTCCAAGATACAAAGCATTTAAAGTCTGGTTGCCATCCAGCAGAGTTTTCCCCAAGGGACCTTTGCCTGAATTGATTCGTTATCAAGTGGTATAAATTATCAGCACGTGACTGTTCGTTGCAAAAGGCCTATTCCTGTTTTGTGGGTCCTGGRATTCGTGTATTTATTCCCTGGAAGACTCATGAAACTTTATGATCTCCTAGTGGTACCTCTCCTAGAAACCTGCTGGTGGTTAATGGTGCATAATGGGTTTATAATGATTACCATGATTGCTTTCAGCTGCACTACAGTACATGTATGTTCTGATGGAGACAAACTCATATGACAGGTTAATGGRTGATAAACCCCTAGTGTCAACCAATAATTTTTTGGAGTATGTAATGGTACTTCATACACCTATTCCAAAGAACGTTGTCATTGCCAAAGGCAATAGGCAATAGTTCATTCAGACATGAAAATGGTTTCGTTGAATACAAAGAACATTGAATCAGTCTCAYGCTAAGGTCCATATTCTTGATGAGAATAAGAAGCAGAAACACACATCATTCAAGCTGAAACACAAGTCATCTCCTATTGCTTTTTGCCTATTGCTTTTTGTCTACTGCCTATCGCCTTTGAAATAGGTGTATGTACATGACCATGGGCAGGCCCATTGCTAGGATCTTGAAAGGGGAGGTTTGTTTTTCTACCAATCTTAGTTATGCCATTTCTTGATAAACAAAAATAGTGCTAAACATAATATTGTACTCCTCAAACAAAGGTGTAGATGGGAGAGGGTTCATTCRAACCATCAAACCACACTAGCTAYGGGCCTGCATGGCATCCAGGGAACGTAGAGATGGCTAGCGATGGGCCTACATGGGTTCCGTGAGAACGTAAAGATGGGAAATAATTTGTTTGATTGATGGAGGTGGYGTGTTGCCCATAATTAACCTGCCATGACTTTTTCTAAATTAGCTTGTATCAATGRAAACAGTACTGGTTATTATATATATTTTAAAGTGGTCTGTTATCTCCTTAGAGCATCAAAAAGTTCCTTGGTGAAGAAAAGATTCAAGAATTTGTCAACTTTTGTCTTCGATACATAGCTGATCTTAAAATTCCAGTTAAAAGGTAAATAATATGTACTTATTGACTGAGTGGGAGGGCCATATGGGAAAATATTTGTCTCAAGGTGATGCCATATGGACCGCAGGTCTGTACAAATGACCGAGAGCCAAATATTTTCCCATACAGCCCAACCTAACTCAGTCAATAAGCATTTTATCATATGACCCTCACAAAAAGAAAAATAATCAAAGAAAAGAAGAAAATACRGTCRCAGATTTYGAACAGAGCCGTACRGATTCATATGGCCCTGTTCRCTCAAAGTGGTACGGCCCTGCTCAYRCCATTTTCCCAAAGGTTTTTTRAAAGCGTGCRCCCAGGCACATACGAGTCATATGATAATATGTAAATATTCAACAGACATGTGCTTTGGGCACAYTTTGATTGATGTCCAAAATAACTTTATTTTTTCGAAACCATTTTGTCAGGACAGAAAATTGTACAATTTTGTGTATGTGTGATTGAGAAGCTCTAAAATGAGAGATATGGTTGTTTGTGATAAATGAATGAGGGAATATTATCTTACTTTACAGTAGTATGATAAWATTATCATATTTTTGCATTGGTGTCCCAATYGAGACTGCTTTGTGCACTTTAATGCATATTGTCTATTAGGACACCTGCCAAATTGCCAAGTGGGGGTGGGGGTGAAATTGCCAAGTTAGGGGAGGGGGGGGAATTGCCAAGTGGAGGTGGGGGGAATGCTGAGTGGGGGTGGGGTTCTGGGGGTGAGAAATTTCATACACTTTTACAGGCGCATATACCAACACTGGATTTTCTCATCTGACATACATGTGACAAATAATCTTTACTATTTTTCCAGGGGAACCTTTGTCGAATTTCGTAATGGACTTATAAAYGTCTCACCAATTGGTAGAAACTGTTCACAAGAAGAGAGAATAGCATTCAATGAATATGATAAAGTAAGATATTAAGGGGTGTTATATAGAAGTCCCTTTTACCATTAAAAACATAATAATTATGTAATCTTATTTGATTTATCACTTCATGTTGGACAGAAAGCTTATCAGGTTTTGCAACCCACTTGATAAGGCAATATATACTATGATAGATTAAATTAGAATTTAGAAGTTGATTGTTGCGGAAGGAGCATAAACTGGAGAACCTGGAGAAAAAACACTCAAAGCATAGAAAAGAACCAACAAACAACTCTACTCTACTCACATACAGTATGACATCAAGCCCGGGAAGACTTAAACCTGTGTTGCCTTGGCGAGAGTGAACTCTCTTGCTGCTTCACCACCTGTATTTAGTATTTGACTTGAATGGGTGGGGGAGATGAACTGGGAAATMGTTTTATTTTTATTTCTAGACTTATAAATTTCCAGTTTGCCGCAAGAGCAGAATCTCATTGAGGGTGCTTGTTATCCTTGATAACACTATCAAAATATGTACACTGTCCATTTAACATTTTTAAAAGTACATTTAATAATAAATTTTTTATGTACTAACAGTCATAATAATTATCGTTTTCTCAATTGTTAGGTGCACAAGATACGAGATACATTCGTGAAGGTCTTAAGAGAAAAGTTTAAAGACTACAATCTTCATTTTAGTATAGGAGGGCAGATAAGCTTYGACGCGTTTCCACAGGGCTGGGATAAGCGATACTGTCTGAATCATGTGATGGGTGAGAACTTCAAGGAGATCCACTTCTTTGGCGATAAATGTTATGAGGTGAGGTGTTAGTTATGAGATGAGTAATTATGTGCTCCTGGCTAAGGATGTGTTGATGCAAGTATTGGGAAAAATAGAAAGGTGAAATTTCTTAGGCATTCATTTGATCTTATGCATGTTGATCAGGGGTTGGAGGGTCTTATTAGATTGTAATGATCGTAAGAAGTATTGACATCAGATCCATCTATCCATGAGACCCATCTATCCATCCACCCATCCATCCATCCGTCCATGCATCCATCCATCCATCCATGTATCCATCCACAAAGTTGCTTGTCCAGAAGAAACTATTGCACTACTGAAAGACATGTTCTTTAAATGATGGTATCACCAAGAACACAGTGTAGTTTAGTTAGTCTTAAATTAATTCATTAAGCCATAATATTTACTCATTCAATTGGGAGGGGGGGGGGGGCACAAATCAATAACACAAGCAAACACAAATTAGACTTGCCATTTAGGAACAACTTCTTGATTGCTTGCTCTTATTTTTTCTAATTTGAGGGAGTATTTTTCTACAATTTACATGGTTCTTCAAGTCACCACTAACATTTGGAGCRGATCAATCATGAAAAATGTAAGGAAGAGTTGCACTGTGTTGTGACAGTAATGGGGATGGTTTGAGCGTTCTGAGTGGTGCGGAAGTAATAGGTCACATGCATTATAATGTCAGTTACTACAATTATCAGAATCCCTTGCACACTTTCTTTTGTTCGGTTAATTCACATCAACTGTCTTATTCTTCTCTTGAGACAATACACATTTGAATAAGAAATAAAATTCGCAATGCATTTTGGTAGTGGTAGTAAGATGATGACTTCTCAAAACAGTGTATTGCATGCATTGTAATGCACTCTGTGCCATGCCTCAATTTTTGCAGTCATACGAAARATACTCTAAAACTTTATCAGCTTTCAATTTTTATTCAAACAGGTTTTCTATTTCTTTTGATTTCATTTTTCATTAACTTGTAGTAGTTATAAATATAAGAACTAGTAATGTTTGGGGCTAGACCCTGTTGGAGCAGGGTTTTTTAAAATGGTCTTACAGCGCCACGAGACAAAGTATGACCACGAGACAAAGTATGACCACACTTAATGTATTTGTAAATTGCATGCTGTTGTCAAACGAGTTTTTAAACTCTGTTGGGTAAAAGCCATGCAAATACATTATCGTCGGTCACCCTTTCGCATGTCACTGTAAGGCTGATAAGATTTAAAGGCATTTAAGGGCAAATGTAGAACAGGATAGATAGTTCTTGATTTTAATATAATTGATTTGTATTGCAATAAAATAGCAATAACCCTGCATAAGGGCACCACTCACTTAGTAGTAACAGTGCCAAATGTAATGGAAATAAGTTCATCTAATTGAGATCAAGGGTGCAACAGTGCTGGGAATGAGATAGTGCATTGAGGGACTCAAGTTGACCCCAGAATAAAATAATGGAACTATGTATCCTTCAACTGTTGCACAGAACCTATGCYTGCTTTTCTTCCCTTTTCTTCTATGCCTGTCTTCCTCCCGCCTTACATCYCTCTCTCCCTGCCTTTCTCCCTCCTTACATCCTTCTCTAACTGTCTTCCTCCTGCCTTACATCCCTCTCTCCCTGCCTTTCTCCCTCCTTACATCCATCTCTCCCTGCCTTTCGACTTCCTTACATTCCTCTCACTGCCTTCCTCCTTCCTTACATCTCTCTCTCCCTGCCTTCCTCCTTCCTTACATCCTCTATCATTGCCTTCCTCCTTCCTTACATCCTCTATCATTGCCTTCCTCCTTCCTTACATCCTCTATCATTGCCTTCCTCCTTCCTTACATCCCTCTCTCACTGCCTCCTTCCTTCCTTACATCCTCTATCATTGCCTTCCTCCTTCCTTACATCCTTCTCTCACTGCCTTCCTCCATTCTCATATCTCATATTCATGATTTTAAGCAGGTGTTCCTTGCCCTTCCAAATGCCTTTTAGCCAATTTTTTCAAAAATTAAAAATAGAAAAACAGTCAAAATAATGCTACATGGGCCACACTATCCCCAAGGGACTAAAAAGTACCAATAAAACGCATAAAATCATATAACTTGTTTTATTAGCGAAAAAGGAGTGTTTATTACGTATGTGA
>NW_022259058.1:580317-594876 GCF_009602425.1 Actinia tenebrosa | reverse complement strand
AGTTCCATAGTTTAGCACCTCTATAGTTAAAACTGCGCTTTAGAAATTCAGTTTTGGGGTGAGGTAGGCATAGTTTTGAAGTACATGCCTTTTGCAATACTGAACATGTTGGTAAAAATGTTAGTTAGTTCATGTCCTACTCTATCGACAACGTTATAATCAAATAAACAGCACTATATCTACTWATTCTTGTCAGGTTAATGCAATTCTGGACATTTTATTCCGGAAAGCTTCGGTTTCGTGCTAGAAGTTGCATAATGCAGTCGATAATGCAAATGATAACTAAACAATCACGGCTAATTACTTTCGGATATTAGTTGGGCATATAATGAATGTAGCTGAGACAAATTTTCTTTGAATGTAAAAATGAAATACAACAACGATCGYTCCATCTGTACCCTAGGTTACCTTACGTCTTGAATAAACACTATAATATCCATTTAATGACTGGTTGTAAGCGATGTGTCTGTTCCCCTGGACGACTGCTGAAACCGGCTATTGGATAGAGTAGAGCCTCATATCACACTCATCGAAGAAAGTAGCATTGTAATCATGGCAACGAATTGGGGTTTTCAAAGACTTCGAGTTTTACCCATGTTCTTGAAGAGAATAAGAAGTAGAAACACAAGTCATTCCAGCTATTCTTGGATCTTGGAATGACCTATCCCCTATCGCTTTTCACCTATCGCCTATCGCCTATTGCCTTTGGCAATAACAACCTTTTTTGAAATAGGTATATCCCTTACCGGCTTCGATTTTGGCAGACGGTAGTGGGGAACTGGGAAGAAAGGGCGGTAAATCATTCCCTTGAATATTAATTCTTTCTTACACAACGGTTGAATGATCACCTAATGCTTATTTATGACAAAAAACCAAATTGAGATTGTAATTTGAAATTGAAATTTGGGTTTTAAAAAAGCTTGTGGGAAAGTTAAAACGCTAAAAAAACAGTCCGAATTTCCCCTTTTCCCACACTTCAAAATTTTAAGCTAACTTTTGAACTAAACAGAAGCTACCAAAAGAGATTTGTCCTTAATATTTATTCTATATTATTTTCTATAGAATGAAAGCTAATAAAATCTAAAACTCAGATTTTTTTTTTTTTTTTTTGCTTTGCTTTTTTTGCTGTCCCTCCGATTTCAGATTTCCGACCGACGTTTTTTGAAATAGGTGTATTACTTGTCACTATCCTTACGTATGGGTTGAGTAGGATCTGCTATCGTTACCATGGATACCAGTTACAATTTCAAGCAAAAAACAGCACTCACCACTTTCCATGCTGCAGTCCACGCAAAACCTTTCGATTTAGACCGAGTGTCATGTTTTCCCATTTCAGACCACTTGCCATTCTCTTAAGTATAAGATTCTTTTGAGTTGTATCCATACTCATGTGTCTTCTCATGTGCAACTGTTAAACAAAAAGGTGATACTGTAGGGAATGACATGTGATCTGAAATGGGCAAGCATTATTACCTAGCTAAACAGTGAACTTATGTATGTATAACTTATGTGCTGTTAAAGGGTTTTCATTCSCTGGGCATTAATGCTAGTCGTATTGCCCTGCCCTGCCCTCCCACACACCTCCCCAACCCCTACCCTAGCCTACCCTCCCAAACATCCTCCTCTCACCAATGTTGAGTTCTCACTGGAGGTAAGTGGTTAAAGCCCCTGCATGCCCAACACAGGAGTAGAGTGTGTGCAACTGGAACAGCAAAATGAAAGTTCACTCTCACAATTAAATGCTTTTACAGGAAAATATTTTATTTTTCTTAACATAAACTCTTTCCTTACATCATTTCTGAGCCAATATAGGTCGGCACACGTCTACAGTGGTGGTAATGGCGGGGGATGGGGGGGATAGGAGGAAGCCATCATTTCTTTTACCTTATTACATAAGGTTTATACTATTTTCAAGATACGTTTTACTATCAAGATATTATTTTATTGAACTGCCAACAAAATTTCACTGCCAAACCAGGGGAACCAATTTATTTTCTTTCTGTTTCAAACATGTTTGATCCCTCAGCTGTTAGACCATTAGCGTGAACAAAGGTATCAATGTCGAAGCTCTTCCTCTCTTGGAAAGAAATCCCCTCTAGTTGTTTACTTTGCTTGAGAGCCAGGGTAATGTATCGGTGAAAGCCAGAACCTTTGGGAGGGCCAGGGGGATTGTATTCTATCAAAGAAAAATTTCTAAATTAATCCGCTGAAAGTAGAAAACCTGTGCCAAAATCATTTCTGAAATACATTTTTTGAAAGACATTCCCTTTTGCTATGGCAGTTGTGTCAAACCTTGCACATAAAAAACTGCACAATGTTATACCCACTTCGCTTGGAACAGGTGAGAGAGGAAAGAGAAATAAAGGAGAGGGGAAAAATGGGAGTGAAAGGGAAAATAAATGGGAATGAAAGGGAGGTTGTGATTGAAAAACCTAATATATTTCTGATAGCAATTAATATGGCCTAATATGTTACACTAATTCTACTTACCCATCACTATAGCATTTCCAGGGATATTGCCGTCTTTGAGGTCTTTTCCCTATTAAATGCAATGAAATTGATCCTTAGTGATTAAATTTGAGCCATACAATATGCCAAAATACTATGCTTTACAATGATGTGATCCCAGAAAAGTAAAAAAACGTAAAACATGGATAAGTGGAAATGTGGTATGAAGTGTACTGCATTATTATTGTTACAAGAGGTTATAGTTTTGTGTCATACCTYAACATTGACAGCCATAAAATGCAGCCAGCTTCTGAACTTAGGATTAGCATTTGATGGTGCATCTGGGTCAATCATTGTCAGGACATACATACTATCCTGTAACAAAACAAATCACTGTGTTTTTCACCTATTTTCATTTATGTRATTTTCAGGGCCATTTACATAGTTGCAGTTTCAAAATAACACTTTCAGTTTGACCCTGTTGAGTGTGCTGCTTGCAGTGTCAAATTCCCTGCTAGCAGAGCCTATTTTCCTTTTGTTTTGGTGGAGTGAGAAAAATAGACTCTGCCGRTGTAGGGCGTTATGCTTGTCATGCCTGTCATGATTTTGACAGCCRCTCTCATCAAACAACGTTTGGCACCACGTTGTGTTACATTTGCTAATGCGCACTACATGTACCTGGTTAAAAACTGGTTTTAAAACTGGTTTCGTTAGTCCACAATCGGAAAGGCTCTACATTGGCAGAGTCTCCCTCCTCCCTGCCTAAAAAAAGGGAGAGAAAGGGGAGAGACTCTGCTAGCAGGGAAAGTGTCCAATAAGCCTTTTCATAGTTTAAGAATCGATTCCACTGCGCATGCGATTTTATCCCGAACTTCTCACCTTCTTTTGTTTAATTAAGAACAAAAGAAGGTTTAGACAAAAGAAGGTGAGAAATTCGGGATAAAATCGCATGCGCAGTGGAATTGATTCTTAAACTATGAAAAGGCTTATAGCAATAACAAGTTTTTCAAGTAAAACTGTGACCATTAATGATTGCAGCCTCAATAGCACACACAGAATTGTCATAACAACAAAGTAGTTTTTGATGGGTGCCTCTCTTCTTATTTCAAGAATCAATCAATGAAAATTTGAAATCTTTTTTTCGTTGTGCAATACATAAATGAATTGGAATATCAATAATGGAATATGGAAACTTAATAACTGTTTTCAGTAGTACAAAAGCTATCATAAACCAAGTGCTCACACCTTCCTGCATAAACTAAGGCGACCAAAACAATAGCAATATTTAACAAATTTATACCACTGTTTTAAAAAATATTGTCATAAATATTTCATTAAAAAATCAGTTTTCCGTTTACCTTTGTTCTCTACCCAATTCTAAATACAGATAAAACAAACACTCAAAAAAAAGAAAAAAAAAAAAAAAAAAAAAAAAAATCAAGAGAAAAGAAAAAATCAGACGTAGACGCCATTTAGAATTTTTCATACGCAAGTTTTAAAGTTACGCTTCGTTTTCTATGGTTGAGCGATTGCCCCTCAATGGAAATTACTTCAAAAAGGAATTTAAAAAACCTCTTATTCCTAGTAGGCAGTGTRTAATTTCTACGACTTTTCTTGTTTTAGAAAATAAAAATCCCTTCTTACCTCGTCAGCTGCYGAAAAACTAAATTCTGGTTGCTCTGGATTCCCAACCTTACTCAACGGATATTTGTCTCCACATTTRATGTCAGTCCCGCTAATCCTMACAGAAACTCTCAGTTGTTTACTACAACTCTCCTCTATCAAACTTCCACCACTCATAGTGAATAAGKCTAAAAAGTGGCTGGAAAGTAGGAGAAAAATAAGCTCTTTGYTCGACGTTTTCGTGCAAAACAACATCGTGACTTGCACGAGCGARCCATGAACTGAACAGTCGATACGTCTGACCAGAGGGACGTTACCATGGGGATTTAAGGTGGCTCGCAAGGAATGGATATCAACATTTATGAATCATTCATTTTTTATTGAGATTTCGTACTGAAAATTTGATTCAATTTCACCAACAAGACTCTACAGTGTAGTGAAATGGAAGCTTATGAGTTTGCTTCACACTGTTTTTGCATCATTTAATATAATTTTTGTTGAAAAATTTTAATGAAAAATGTCTTTTTTTCAATTGTCGCTTTTCACATTTCTTCTTGTTCATCTAGTAATAGACTAAGACATTTATTAATATTGGTAAAAGTCTAATAAATCAGTCTATTATGCATTATYAATTGTACAATAAAATGGTATTAATGGTAATGGGGTATTATAAAGGTGATTTTGATGATGATATTTTTTATGTTCTTGACTGAAGATGCATCCTTTTTGCTAATTCTGTAAATTCAGAAAAGCCTGCATTTCCCTTGCTTTGTACATAATCCAAGGTACGGACCTAAAACAAAACATTAAATCAACTTATTAAGCCACTTGCTTGTCCTAGTATTTAAGGTGGCTCAACTCCATTGCAAGGACAGGTTCATCCCAACCCCCTAAACCAAAAAATGTTTTCTTTTTACAAAAAGATTTTTGCATAAAAACTCATATTGGTGGTTTAAACCTCCTAGCCAAAATCCTGGATTCCTCCTGCATTGGCAGAGARCATGTCGAACTCCCCTATGCTTTTTTATATTCTTTTTCCAACCCCCTTGTCCATTTCCAACCCCTTCACAACTCTACTCCTTTCTCTCTTCAAAGTTTCCACAGGAAACCCAAGGCTTCTTCCTTCTGTTTTTTTTTTCATTCAGGAAAATCTGTCGGTAGGGAATATATGATGCTTATCTCCCTTTTTCCCCCCAACCCCCTTGTGTATTTCCAACCCCTTCAAAAGCCTCTTCTTCTCTCTGTTCAAAGTTTACGAGGAAACCCAAGTCTTTTTGCTTACCTCCATTCAGGAAACTCCGTCAGCATCCTTACTTTTCCCTTCTCCCTTCTCCCACCCCCTTGCCTGTTTTCAACCCCTTWAACACACTCTCCTCTTCTCTCTGTACAAAGTTTCCACAGTAAATGCAAGGCTTCTCTCTCTGCTCATCTCCTTTCCAACCCAGCATGTACCCCTTTAAAAAAGTTACTTCAAATAAATATYGTTATTCCAACTCAGTGGTTATACTACCATGTATTTGGTCCCACCAAATCCATGTTTCTGAGCAAGATTCCATAGATTGATAGCTAAAGCAGCAAGGTCAGGATTGCCGATRTCAGCATGGCAGATCATGCGATTGAAGAATCCTAGAGCAATGGCTGCCTGTCGCTTCAGATCCTGAAACAGAAATTATTATATAATATATTACTTATATATAATATATATTAATATATTAATTCAATGGAAATATCTGATTTAATAGACATCTTTAGCTTGGGCAATATGTTTTCCCATTTTTCAGATTCTGTTTGAGTTGAATCCATATTCATGTGTCTTCTCATATRGAATCATTAAACAAAGAAATATTATTCTAGAGAATGACACATGGTCTGAAATGGGAAAACATTAYGCTCAAGCTAAAGAGATCTATTGTTTTCATTTTTGCTGGTACACAAAATCTCCAAAACAAAGTATTGCATTATAAATAATAATAAATAATAATAGGAGGTTCTTATATAGCGCATTTATACAATGTCTCAATGCGCTTTACATTTATGACCAGTGGAGGACTTTACGGGCTGCATATTAAAGTGCTATCCGTATTATTTTGTTCTTCTCTATCCTTCTCGTCTCTAGTGATAGAAGAAGTGCATGTTCCGAAAAAATGGTGGAAAGATGGTGGCAAAGTATTAGCTTGCTAATGAGAATGCATTATCTTCCATTCTCCATGCAAGGTAAGGCATTAGTTATCGTGAAAAAATAAATGATGAGAAGGTATATTTGATAGTTTTTTTGCATTGTCATTAGACTAAGTAACGTACCTCATGGGAGGTAAGTGTCTTTAGGTGGTCAAACACGGTCTGGATGAGGGTACTGACTATCTTACAGACCTCTGTTACAAACTTCACGTCACATCCATATAACTTGTCGTTGGAATCCACTGAAATAAGGAAGAGTTCATAAATACAAGGGTTCAACCCAGGTGGGGGAATTAACCGAGCGGACGAACCTAACAACCGATCGATCGAATGAAGGAAGGACCGGAAAAGGAAAGAAACAATAAAAGGGAGAAATGAAGGGAATGTAAGAAAGACAGGGAGGAAGAGGAAGGTAGAAAGAAACGAATGAAAAACTAGCGTTGATGTCAAGAATGGGCCAAAAAAAAAAAGACTTGTAAAAAATAACCATAATAGAATTTACCTTTATCGATGTGATATAGATAACTTTCCTGTAAAAAAAGAGAAAAATTAGTTGATAATGATAGAGCGCAATTTTCGTATGCCTGCCTTGCCGYGACCGTGATATTTTCTAGAATTTTGATTGGCTGATKTTTTTCTCGCGCAATKTGATTGGTCTGGCAGTTTCGTGACATTGGCAGTGCTCGTCAATACCCTCTTACCTGACAAAGGGCTGACAGAAGCCCAACAGCATTCAAGTATAACGTCATCTTCGCATCACTATTGAGTTCCCACGTGTACTCCTGGATAACGTTAAGTAGACCACGTGCTAGATACAGCACTCCCTGATCGGGGGAATCCTACAACGACGAAAGATAATCAAGGTAGTCAATAAGAACTATGGGTCAATGCAATGATTTTATCCGCTAGTTCCCATACGAGATAAATGCAGCGATGCGCAAGATCAGCGTAGGGGTTTCCTAGTTTGATTATCAGGCTATTCCTTTACGTCCTGTTTTACACTATTGTTTTCGGCCATTGAATTGTTCGCTGGTTCTTCTTTCGCCAATCCTTCATTACTTTTGTTCTTTCTTTCTCTTGTCATCCTTCTCTATTCTTATGGAATAAGTTCTTTCTTGCTTCCTCCTCTCCTCTCCTCTCCTCTCCTCTCGCTCGTTCCCTCCTTCCTACCTTTTTTTCTTCTTTTATCCTCCTTTCTTTTTTCCTTTTTTTCATGCCCTTCTTTCATCCCCGGTTTCACTTATATCCTTACCCYCTATTTTTAAGGACATATCTTATAAAATTTTAGATAAGAGCAAACAAACTATTAAATATTTCAAAGACTTTCAGGTCTATTGCTTGCTCACCGGTACGACTAAAAGAGTTGACAGGAACTGGTTCAGGAAGTTCAGAAGGTAAGGTTCAGATGCTTTTGTCTTGTGATCCACCTCTGCCATGGGGAAAAAAACTTTGAATGTCAAGAAGTAGAATGTCAAGAAGTAAAAATCAAAAAAAACCAAGGTAGCCCACCATATGCCAAGTAAAAGCCTTCTTAAAAAACCTTTAAATCTAATCGATAGCCTGAAGCAAGGGCTAGGCTGATCAWKGTTAKGCTAACTCACAGGTCGAATTGGAATTAAGTATGATGTTTTTTGCGTAGTGAGGAAAACCGGAGAACCCGGAGAAAAACCCTGGCATCAAAGGAGAGTCCTTACAAACTCTACTTTACACACTTGATACCTAGTCCACYAATCAAACCCGAGACTCCAGACGTGATAGGCGAATGCACTTCCACTATGCCACCCTTGATTCTCCCTCTGGCTCGGGTTACAAAACAAACGAATTCTCCATAGTATTAKCCATTCTGAGGTTGAGGGGAAAACTGGRKCGAGTTKSCAYTGCAGTGCATTGTGGGGC
The DNA here is from genome assembly GCF_009602425.1 of Actinia tenebrosa. The sequence goes on along the minus strand of NW_022259058.1, from coordinate 586,731 downwards.
TGTTTTAGGGGACAAAATAGMYGCCATCTTGGAAATATGTTCAGAAAAACAGCCCCACAATGCACTGCAATGCAAACTCGCTCCARTTTTCCCCTCAACCTCAGAATGGCTAACATACAGTGGTACTCTTGCAGTCATTTCAGTATTACCTATAGTCTTCGGTACCTCTGGTATAAGACTTATTGCTGCTTTAAAGAAAGCATCCGCTAAAAGGGAATGAAAGTAAACAGTCAGGTTCCACTGTACATTATAAAGCACTCGGATACTCGGTTCAATTATTGTACGCAACGGCACGAAACTGTACCTCTGAAAATTTTACGCGCAACAAGTTTCAACRTGTGGAGACGAGTTACACTGTTGCTGACAATTGATGGTTTAGACTATAACCCATTAACGAGCTCGCAAAAGTCTTTTGTTTTTCACGCTATATCCACAAGTTTATCAAAAAGGTCRCCTCCCTCGATACCCCACTGAGTGCGTACTTGTCATTATCAGTTTATCGTGTATAGTATGTACCTTGACTAAGAGCCTGGTTTGCCATGGCTACCTKTCCAGAGAACAGGTACAACTGTAGCCGAGTAAAAAAATCCATGATGGATGGAATGGTGATAAAACTGTATGCAGCACAGGCCTGTAAAACCACACAAAAGAAATGAATGAATGAATGGGTGGGTGCATGGATGGATGGATGGCTTCCCATCGTATTTAAGTAATTCATCCAAATAGACCCTTTGCAGTACGTCGGAATGCAGCTCAATTTGGAGGATATAACAATGAGTTTGCAATTCTTAGGAGATTGAAATTCTTTTCTATTAGCCTCCAAATTGAGCTGCTTTGGCTTCACATGCAAGGGGTCTATAGCAACGCTAGCTACGGCCACGGTAGAACTACGATTGTGCCGTATTGTGTTCCACGCATACGAAACCGCTCTACCTATCAAAACGTTTGCCGTGTACCAGATGTAATTGTTGCTCACATCTCGCTATGAAGCTAGCTTCTTAACAGTGGCATCGCTACTTACCCTGACAAAAGAAGCAGTCTTTCTTGAATGATTTCCATTGACTATAGCTCTTGTTTGTAAAGCCAGCAAGTTAACTCTCTATCAGCAGACATAAAGATTAATATTGACTATGTCAGTAGAAAATGTTTTTTACCACAAATGTATTTTTTAGCTACGCCTCGTGAGTACATAACATCTTGAGCAACTGTTGACGTCATATTGTAGTAAGTACGAAGATCTACCACCCTAAACCATTGGAAATTTGTTAAGTTTAAGGTACCAAGTGGTTCTTCTTACCTGGACAAGCATGACAAGGACAGGATCAAGGTTGGAGAAGGATGCTCGAGCATCAACATAGAAATCCAACTGCTTCTCGAAATCACGACCGAAGTCAGCCTTCAGAAAGAATAAATTCCAGTGATGACTTGATAGAAATTAATGGCGATGATGACACTGATGGTAATGGTGATGATGATGATGATGATGATGGTGATGGCGATGATGATGGTGATGGTGGCGATGACTGATGATGGTGGTGATAACACTTATCATGATGAGGTTAATGTTTGATGGTGATGACGAAGGCGATGGCAATGATGATGGTAATAGTGATCAATGACTGATGGTGGCGATGACTGATGATGGTGAAGATGAGACTGATCATGTTGATGAGGTTAATGTTTGATGGTAATATAATCAATAATGATGGTAATGGCGATTGTAATGATGGTGATCGACGATGGTGATGRMGATGATGATGGTTATGGTGATCGATAATGGAAATAGTAATAATAAAAATAACCAATTTTATTCGCATTATAGCGCAAAAAAAGAGGTAAGAGGATATTCCTACCAAAAATATATCCTAAGATCGAACTGGAATTTACAATTTGATTTTTGCGTTGGGAGGAAAATCACAGAGCCCATAGAAAAACCCTCGAAGCACAGGAGAGAACCAACAAACAACTCTACTCACATACAACACCGAGCCCAGCGGGACTTGAGCCYGGGTCGCATTGGTGAGAGGAGACTCATTTGCTGCACAAGCCACAKGTGCTTCGCTGTAATGGAGATCGCGATGGCGATAACAAGTGGATAGTAACACCCATACCTTTCTGAGATAACCACTGATAAGGTTCCCAATGACTCTCCTTTCGTCCTCCAGAGTTAGGGCACTAAGATTAAATGAAGAAATATAGTAAAATGTTGTCTGTCTGATAAAGGTACTGAAAGCAGGAGCTTGTGCTTAGAGAACTTCGATCATCTTGCAGGATTAAGATGGCACTGTCAGAAATGAATTCCTTTTAGTTTTCTAATGCCTTCCAGTCTCAGAGTCGTAAAGCAAAGTCTGTACTGATGTCCTTGCTACCAACAGGATTTTTAGACAATAACCAGGCAACATTGTCTCTTGTTAGAGCCCAAACTTACTTGACAGAATCATGAAGTGTCTTGCAGACAAACATCAAGGCATTCTGCACCACTGGGTCATTGGTTGGTTCAAGCTGGTACCTAAAATAAACCGCATATTGATATTCTATAGAGCATATTGGTATCAAGGGYGGATCCAGGGGGAGGGTCGGGGGTCGCGACCCCCCTGTCATTCCTGAGGTCGAATGGGCTTCTTGTGGTAAAAATGCGACTGGGATTCCTTCGCCCACAAAATTTACCCCTGAGACCCCCCTTCAAAAAAAAAACCCTGGATCCGCCCTTGGGTATTCACAACTCTTATACAATGATTAGAAATACCAAACCCTGAAACAATCGGCTCTGGTTGATCAAGGTTAACCCAGAGATCGAATTTAAATTTAGCTTGTTAGGTTTTRCGGAGGAAGGAAAACCTGAGAACCCGGAAACAAACCCTCCAATTAAGGGAGAGAACTAGAGACTCCAGAGGTGATGATTCCCTAGATAACAAGTTGGCTAGCATTTGATTGTCTTATTTAAGGGGCAAGCGAMGTTATGCAAGGTATTGATAGGCGATAATAATAATGGAAGATAGGCGATACTCCTAGCATCTTTCTATGGATAGTTACATGTGTTGCAAAACAGCAACTGTAAGGGCAGGACAAATCTATTATTGCACTAACTAGTACAGTACTTACTTTACAAATGCTTCCATAATCATCTTATATGCATCCACTTTGACTGACTCTTTCTGGAACATGTCAAGGAATGGCAAAAATTTGTCCTTTAAGAGAAAAAAACAAAATAATGTTTTCATATTTAGCGTAAATTTCGTACTGTCTAAAATCGAAAATCTGGTTGAAACAGCACAGCTTCTTGGCTGATCTAAGTCACAGCAAGGAYGTTTCACAGATCGAACCCTGAAACAACCTCTGGGCTGATCAARGTCAGGGCACGGCTAAATCACAGATCGAAATGGAATTTAACTCATAAGGTTTTACGGAGGAATCTAAATTGCATCAATCAATTTGGCTGTTTGCGCTTAAATAATGTCCTCGTATTCAGGGGGGGGCATGTCTATCCCCTACACCCGCGACTGTTTTAGAGGTAACAATAMAGTATGATGGATGACACGAGAATTGGTGGCAGATTGTTAAAGGCATATGACTACCATACTTATTGATAAGTAGCTATCTTTAATAAATACTACACACATTACCATAGAAACGAGGGCCGAGAAATCRTGCATATGTGAAAGAAGCTTTGAGATAACCGTCAGCAACTGAAAAACAAAGAAAACACAACGGTGTTGGCATCAATCAGCTGAATAAATCTCATAATTAATCTCATCAGCCTTCAAGGGACAAACATTCCATCCCCCTCCCCCTCCCCCTCCACAATCATCCATGTGCAACAGGGATGGCGGAGCAGTTTTTTGATTGGAGGGGCTCAATAGTGACATTGTATGGCAAGGTGGGGGGGGGGGGGGGGGGGGCTGAGTTTAGTGAAAATGTATTAAATCACGAAAAGTGGGGGGCTAAAGTCCTCCCAGACCCCCGGTTCCGCCGTCCCTATGTAATAGTCCCCTTCACAGTTCCCTGCGCCATCTTGAAAGGTAGTTGGGCCTTTGCATCGCAGCGAGATGAACGGTGAGCTGGCAATGATAGAAACATCTGAATAATTGTCTAAGGTGTTAAAAAAGGTCTCTATCATTGCAAGCTTACCATTCGTCTTGCTTCGATGCRAAGGCATGGCTACCTTTSAAGATGGCATAGGGAACTGTGAAGGGGACTATTCCATGATAGAAACTTGCCATTCAGCTTGGAAATATTCCACACGAGACCGGAAGTGACGTTTATTGTTTGCAACATATATGCCTGGTTTTGTAACTGTATCCTACCTGAGGGTAAAAGTGTTCAAATGCTCTGTCTGGTGTCATGTGTTTCATGATGTCACCCAGCATYGTGTTGACTTCACGTTTCTGAATTCAAAAATCATTAACAATAATTAGCTATAGATCATTTTTTTAAAAAGATTGTAGAATGTGGTGAGTGATGWTAAGTGTGGCTATAGACCCTTTTACCTTGRGTGTAATGTTTTGCCYATTTCAGGCCACRTGTCATTCCCTAGAGTATCATTTCTTTGTTTKACKGTTGCACATGAGGAGACACATGAATATGGATACCACTCAAACAAAGAATCATATTCTTAAGAGAATAATAGGTGGACATTACGCRGGTGTAATAATCTGATATTTACCGTGAAATGTTTGCAAGGATACTCCACCCATATTTCTGCACAGCTGATGTATTCCTGCGGTAACAACACATGATAAGACATGACAAATAAAAGATGTTTGTAGTCAAGCTAGGCCACAAGTCAATGCACTGTATTACTGAACTATCTCAGAAAAGATAGAAGAGGTCTATTGATCCATAAAAGTTACAAAAAGGAATACTATGTTCAGACATGTAGGCAAGGTATTTCTGCTGGGCACAGTTGCACAAAGGGAAAGTGCTATCTGATGGATAAATCCTAATCCAGTGGATGAGTCGAGGCTGTTATCCAATAAATTTATCCACTGGATAAGATTTATCTATCAGGGCCTGGTTGTACGAAGCCTGGATAGCACTATCCGGTGGATAAGTCCTTATCCAGTGAATAAGTTGATACTGTTTTCCAATAAATTTATCCTCTGAATAAGATCTATCCATCAGATAGCGCTATCCAGGCTTCGTACAACCGGGCCCAGATAGTGCTATCCACTCTTCGTACAACCGGCCCCTTGATTCATGACTTGACTGATATGGAGGCCTTCTAAAGGGACTAGGGGTTTGAACCTAATGAGAACTCTGGAAAAAAGTGAATTTTCCTGTCTCACCTCTGGATTCTTCAGCTTCATGACAACCTTCCAGACCTTCAGGGAAAAAATAATCGAAAAAAAGGGAAAGACTTATTAGTAGAACAGAAGTCCCCCCCTGGATAAACCAGGGGGGATTAAGCATGCTTATAGTGTCCGTACTCTAGTTCCTGGAAGTGGTTGTCAAAGTTACTGCGATTTTCAACAATACATGAAAAGTATTTTTTCTCCTGGATCAACCAAATCAATGACCAACTTTACTATTCCCAACATAATGATCACAACTGAGATRATAAAACATGAATATTCTACACAAAATCATGGGTAAACCTTTCAGCGAGTAATATAAAATTGAAAACTGAAGTAAAAAATCATGAAGAACTCAATTTTAATTAAATGATTGTACTGTAACTAAAGAGTGTGGACCAGTGTGTACTGGTAGCAGATTAATTACCTCACTAAGTATTGCTAGTTTTTGGTCCTCTGGTGGGTCACAGATGATTAGATTGAGACCAAGAGAACGATACAGATGATGCTAGTGGGGGGAAAAAGGATAAAAAGTTTTAGTGTTGGAAGCATCAAGATTAGGTTCCTTTGGCAGAAAAGATCACTGATCTGCCTTGCTTACTTACACAAGATCTCTTCAGGTACTTGTCAGATGCACATTGCTTTAACTTGTTATTACATCCAAAATATTTACAAATAGGAAAACATACCTTAGGAAAACCAGCTTCTTCACAGTTTCTTATGAGTTCAGTAAACTGGAGTGCCCTGTAATGGAACAAGAATATGATTTCAACTCAACAAAATCTTGTATAAAATTTCTTAATGATTCCACTGGAATTCATCACTTTTAACAGTGGAAAAAATGAAAACTTTATCAAATCCYGATCAAATTGGAATTTAGCTTAATAGATTTTGCAGAGGGAGGAAACTAAAAAACCCAGCAATAAAACCTCAAACAAGAGAGAGACCTAACAAAGGTTAGTGACGTCACTTATCAGAATGATCATTGATTACCTTTCAGAGATAAACTGGGGCTTGAATGCCAAGATGACTGAGTTTAACAGCAGAGCACTATATAAACAAGATTATGGTCATTTGATATAACACGAGGAATTATTTATAACTGGTGATGGTGATGGTGATG
>NW_022259058.1:561386-579897 GCF_009602425.1 Actinia tenebrosa | reverse complement strand
GTTGTGTCTGTTGATGATGAGAATGGTGATGGTGATGATGATGAAGATGATGGTGATGATCATAATGCCTATGATTAGATGACGACCATAATTATGATGATGAATGTGAAGATGTTGTTTTTGTTGATGATGAGAATGGTGATGGTGATGATGATTTTGTTAATGTTGTCATTGATGATGATGATGATGCTGTTTTTGATGATGATGATGTTGGTGATGTTGTTCTTTTTGATAGCAATGATCATCTTGTTGATGCTATTGATGATAATTCATGATGATGATGATTAAGGTCGTGCTTCCTGATAGTTCGAACCTGTTGCATTCCTTCTTGCATCTGTTTAGAATGTCTGTTAGGATGGACTGTAAGGACAAGAGCATATTATACAATTATTTTCAGCAGTATGCCATAACAGTATCAAATTAGAGCATGGCACTGGAATTGCAAGGGCACGGGTTCAAATCCCGTTCAAGACTTTTTCAAAAATTTTCCTTAGTCTTTCAATTTGCAGCTGCATAAGTTGCTTCATATCAGGGCTACTTTGCCYTATTGTTTACCTCTGAAGACTTGTGTGCCACACACTGTAAGATCCAGTCCAATGCCGGTGGATATAGATGTAAATACTGCTGCATCTCTGTACCACAATACAAAATAGATAGATATTGTTAGAAAGGAGGATGAGGTTACTATGTAACATGCCACAGGGCTCAATAACAGATGGTAAGTGGGCAGTCATGATAACCTGCCAAATTAGTTTTAGCTTGGTCATACCTCCCTTGCGGCTCAACATTACTGGTCAAAATGACCAGCAAGGCAAAGATTTGAATGGACTTATTCCAATTCTGGGTTGACATTGTCCAGTGTCTGACCGTTATTTTTAGCCCTGTGCCATATTTAATTGACAGCATTAACAGTTGTCAAGCTTTTGTAGGTAAGGCTGTAAGGTTGAAGAAAACAACAACAACAACAACCATACTCTTACCAAACGTTTTTCAAAAAATAAACCACATGAAAAATCTTTATGTCAATGAACTATAATAAATAAYTTAAAGTAAAAATAATAACTTGGAAAAAGAAAAGAAAATACTTACCAAGTCTTTGAACAGCTAAAATATTTTGAACTGTATCACTTTGTAGCTATAGAAGGAAAATAAAGTTAGAAGTTACCACCGTTTTGATTGCTAAGTGCTTATTGAGACAGTGGTCACAACATGGATTCAATCGGGCAATCACAACTGTCAATCAAATAAATATATTTTTAGTAGTTTCCGATAGACTTTCTCATACAGTCTCCATGTATTTTTATGTACTTTAAAAATGTATATGATTTCAAGATGGTAGTCTATTGCTTGCCAGATCACCATGTCATGACTGTTATCTGACTATCAGCACATAGTTGATAGTCAGATAACTGCTGTTGCTGTGGTAACCAGTCAATTCGCCCACGGACCAACTCGCCCACGCCAAGTCACCCATGCATAAAATCATCCTTCATACGTTTGCCAACTCGCCCACGCCAAGTCCGTTATGGCATATAAAAAGTTCACGTTTTGAAGTCTTGAGCTTAAGATTCAAGTAAGGTAAATCACCAACTACTTTAACTTAGTCTTAACATACGGTAACATATTTCTTAAAGTGATTCTAAACGTGGGTGAATTGGCGTGGGCGAGTTGGCAAACGTATGAACAATGATATTATGCGTGGGGGACTTGGAGTGGGTGAGTTGGTCCATGGGCGAATTTACTGTAATGATGATGATGATTGTGTAATGGTGTTGGCCAATTTGATTTTGATGATGTTGGTGATGATGATGATGATATTTATGGTAGCAATGATAACAGTGGCAAAAAGATAGCATGGGATGAATTACTTGTAAAAAAGAATAAATTATTTAAGACAATCTAATCTCACTGGAAGGTAATGATACCTGTTGGTAGCAAGTGATGAAGCTGTAGAGATTCTCAATCAGATGTTCCTTTACATTTGGAGCCACAAGAATACCAACCTTGAAAAATAATTATGTTACAATTATTCAAAGTTAATTTTCCTTAGAAAACTCATTAATAATTCATGAAGAAAACACAATAGAAATCATGACCATGAAGGTGATTTTATATCGGATATAGATTCATCTTCATTTCCATAAACTTTAACTTGGATTTTCTCTATCAAACTTGGTTCATTTCGTAAAGAATTCTGTACCATATGAGAACATACATCATGAGTTTTCTAAGCCGTTTAATAAACTCGCAGATCGTGTCTTATCGGGTCTAAAACCACTCGGCTGCGCCTCGTGTCTTATACCTGATAAAGCACTCTTGCTCGTTTTTTAAACAGTACATAAAACATTTAAAAAATCCCCTTTTCAATATCTTATTTAAGCTCATATTTATTATTATTTGACTTAAGCTATGGTAAAGAAAGGAAACTGGTGACAGAAAACTTTTGCAGATCATGAAATATATATTATGTATTCTAAGTAATGTGCTGTCCAAAAGGGTGCATTCTAAATTGCTAAGCAAACAAGTATCAATTATTTTACAATAACAAAAACGATAAAAACGTCTTATTTTTAGTGATCAAAACAACCAACGGAAAGAGTGCACGCTCGTTGACGTCAACTTTATCTGTCTGTCCTCTTATTGATGATAAAAATTAACCAGTGCGTGAGAAATTCGTAAGTTATTGTAAAAATTACCATTGCCAGAGGTGCATCTAATATAATTTTAAAGTGCTTACTCTACAGATGTAACAGCGAGCATAGGCTGCAACCAGAGGATCTCCAATACCTCTGATCATCTTAGTGAGTCGGACTAAAGCTTGTGAAAATTCTCTAAAAATAAAATCCAACGTTATTATTAACTAGACGCTTTGAGATCGCATACTCAGGCAACAATAGGAGTTACTGATGCAGACTGTTTTTTGGGACTTCTTAAAAAAAAACGCAAGCAAAGCCTGTGGCTACTGTTTTTTAAGACCAATGGCATCACATGAAGCCCATACAAGCGTTGAGAGCTGGTCCAGCAATGTATGTCTGACATGGTCAAATATTTGTAAAGTTATAACAGTTTTTCATGTGGTCACTTGACTGGTGATGTCATATCTCACATGATTGTCACTGTGTGTAAGAAATGTCCAGCAATGTATGTCTGTCCAAGTTTGACTGACAGTGGTGCTCCTCTGGATGAAAATCTTTCATAAACAGTAATGTAATCCATGGTAATGGCTATAGAATTAAATATGACAAAAATTTATTACCCTTGAGTAAGAAAATTGTAGCTCTTTAGAATAGCTGTCTCCACATAACTACACTTTGAGTCAAGGCTGAGTAACTTTTTTTTCTTTGCTTCATCGTATATGAATATATAAGAGTTTATCGATCTCATTTAAACTGAGAGTAAACGATTAAAAAATTAAGGAGTCCTTAACAAAGGATACAATCTTGGTATGAGTTCCCTGATAGAAGCAATCTTGAAAAACCAGTTACGACATGTTTCTTTGGCAGAATCTGGGACTTGGTCAGGTGTGAAGTTTTCTAAAAAAAAATATGAAACACAATATAATTATGATGTTTTACCCAATATATTATAATGAAATTAATGATGAAAAAACTGAAAACTGAAGTTGCTATCAGGATACTTTTGACCTCAATCCCTAATCAGACAAACACTGAGGGTCTTAAAATATAATTGACAGAAGGAGAATTGCTGCCTTTGTAACGGCAATGCACATCTACAAATGATCGGACCTTCACATGGCTTGAATGACCACCTAAAATACTGTATATGACAGTCCTGTCTCTCTACACTTTAACATTACTAACCAACATCAGAGGGATGTAAAAGGATGACTGAGAAAGTAATATTAAACCCTGGCATTGACCACCCTCTGTGTCTGCAGTACCTCACCTAACCACAATCTAATAAATTTTGAATATATCATGATTATATGAAAAAGGGTGGTATCATTTTCATTTTTCATCACTGAAAGAAAAGATTGGTAGTCGAGTCAAGATTTCATTTCTCAGTGCTAGGTTTATAGATAATTTCATCTAAATATTTCCAAGCTTTCAGCCATATTGGCCATCTTCAGGGACAGGTTGTACAAAGGCTGGATAGTGCTATCCAACAAATAAATTATTATCTAGTGTATAAGTCAATGCTGTTATCCAATACATTTATCCACTGGATACGATGTATCGGTCGGATAGCACTATCCACCTTTCGTACAACCAGGCCCAGGGCTACATGAAATAACTTACGACTGCGTGACCAACCAAGTTATTTCATGTAGCCCTGAAGCTGGCCAAAATGGCCGAAAGCTTGGCAATAAAATAAAATAATCATGAGTAGTGGATATGGGATTGGTAGTTCTTATTGTGAGCTCACCAGGAAGCATAACTGGAACATTACTGCCAGGATTAAATACACTGGACTTCCTGAAAAGACGCTCATACACCAGCTTTCCTGAAGAAAAAATGTCATTTAGTTATTTATCCTTTCATCGTTCCTTCATTTATTCATTCAGTCAGTCAGTCTCATTAAGTCAGTCTCATTCATTCAGTCAGTCAGTCAATCTTATTCATTCACTCATTTAGTCATTTATTCATTAATCCATTCATTTATTCACTCATTCAGTCAGTCAGCAAGCCAGTAGGTCGGTTGGTCAGCCAGTCATTTAGTCAGTCAGCCATTTAGTCAGTCAGCCAGTAGGTTGGTTGGTCAGCCAGTCAGTTGGTCGTTCAGTCATTCACTCATTTAGTCAGTCAGCCAGTAGGTCAATTGGTAAGCCAGTCAGAGAGTTAATCAGTCAGCCAGTAGGTCGGTTGGTCAGCCAGTCATTTAGTCAGTCAGCCAGTAGGTGGGTTGGTCAGCGAGTCAGTTGGTCATTCACTCATTCAGTCAGTCAGCCAGTAGGTCAATTGGTAAGCCAGTCAGAGAGTTAATCAGTCAGCCAGTAGGTCAGTTGGTTGGTTGGTCAAAATGATACACATAGAGTGGCTGATAAATATACTAACCAAATGTATCAAGGATATCTGTGACTAAGACAAACTTGCTGGGATAGAACTGAATCACTGACACATCTGCAAGCAGCTTAGCACACTGCAAAAACAATGAACAAATATAATATGGACAAAAATTAACAAATCATCATTCCCTTCCTCCTCAAGACCTAACATGCTTAATTCCAACATGATCTGTGAGTTAGCCATGCCCTTTGTTCAGACCAGAGGTTGTTGCAGGGTATCAATGAGATTTGAAGGCTTTTTACCCAAGGCATGCACATACACAAATGTATTCTGGAAATTCATTTATAGAGTCTGTGATTTCTTTGCACTAATGTAGGTAATAATTACTATTATACAGTACTATACAATAGACCCCTTGGATGTGAGGTCAATCTGGGGGACGAAATGATGAAAAGAATGTACATGAAAAATGTTTCCAAATCTCAAGAGAAGAAAACTTAATTGTTTTGACTTTAGGGAAATAGGTCGAGGGGTCTATAACTATATCTTAAGAAATACTAAATACCTGAATTGCAATTTTCAATGCCTTGACTCGCTGATCACTTTCCCATGCCGAGATTAAAGCCTGAAATGAATAGTAAAACATGTTATTGAAATAATCATGACAGCGTTGTTGTATTTAAAACTTTCATACATCCATTATCTTATCATCAGTTAGAACTCTAATAAAATTCAGTGATTATAAAAWATATATTTTCTATTTTACCTGATTTAATTCCTCAATCCTTTTCACGTAGTCCTGCTGACTGAGGTTAAGCATTTCCTTCACTGATCCCTAGAAAATAACAGTAATAATTATATTTGTTATAAATCTTATTCATTAAGATTTAATTACAAAATCATATTGTGTAGTTCCAGAAAATATTCATACCACCTCCACAGAGGGAATTTGTAAAACAATCCCCTTACCCCCAGGAACCTCCAAGTTTCTTCAACATAAACTGTCAGTAATGTACTGTAGTTCTTTCTCTGACCTCCCTCCCCACCAGAAATTGCAATTTCCTCCATGGGTGGGGTATGGATATTGTCTGGAACTGCACATTAAATTTTAGGCTCAGTATTTTTTTACCTCCTCAAAATCATCTAGCTGCTCCAACCGATGCTTAACTTTATCAGCTACTGTTGTCTGCTGCTTAATGACGACTAAAAAGTACAGCAAAAAGTTAATATTCAGCAACTTACTTCTTTTTTCTTCATTCCTAAACCCTAGACATGGCCATAGCCAAGAATTCACACTTGAGGGAGAGGGGGGGGGGGGGATAACACCAAGTCACCACTAATAACACCTATTCTTAAAAACCTGCATTGGCTTCCTGTCTCATAACAAATTATTTTCAACATCCTTCTTTTGACCTTCAAGTGCCTCCATGGCCTTGCTCCTGATTATCTCTCTGGCCTCGCCAAGTTGTAYCAGCCTGGCTGTTCCCTGGGGTCTTCTTCAAACTTTCTTCTTCATACTCAAAAATCAAGAACTTCTACATTTGGAAACAGATGCTTTATTCTAACTGCAGCTGTACCTTGGAATAATCTACCTGATGCTATAAAGTACTCCAACTATGTTCCTACCTTTAAATCTGCACTCAAAACTTTCCTGTTTAACAGGACTTTATGAACTACACATCTTTTTTTTATTTATTGTTGTACATGTAACCCGTGCTGCTTGTTTGCTCCTTTCGTAAAACGTCAGTCATGGGGATATTTTTAAAATATCAAGGTAGGTAAATCATAATTTTAAGGTTGTTTATATGCTTTTAATTAATTCATTTTCAGTTCAGAACTTACTTTTGTCTTTATCTGATGAAGACAAGAAGCTCTGCAAAAATATATATATATATATTAAAATATTTATTTAAAAGCATTAAACTGGATTAACCATGTTATGTTGATGAAAACTCACAATTATGGTTTCTATCAATGAATTACCCTATTGCCATGGCATGAAAGGACTTTTTAAAACCTTGCTAGTGTAAGTTTTGTTCTCATTAGCAAAAATTTCAAAGTCACTAGCGATCGGACGCTGTGAATAACGAGCTTTACTTGATGCGGGTTCTAAACATTTCAGTCCTTCAATTTCTGGACTGTGGTCATACTTGCAAAACTTAGCTAGTTAAATTTTTTGTCACTAGCTAAATACAAAATTTCACCCCCATTTTTCGAGTTTGCAAGCTTTAATTTCATGCCCTTACCTGCATGAAATTTTCATAACTATTAATTTCACAATTTTGCAAGTTAAACATTTTGTGATTTTACAAAAATATATATATTCATAAATATAATAGGGTATATGACATTAATAGATAATACTGACTAATATTAATACTTACAGTTGTGATAGAGAGTTTCTCAGATGTGGTATACTTGGTCAATATACTGCTTCTCTTACTGGACCATGGTTCAAATGTGTCATGGTCAAATTCTCCCATTCCTGACTCTTCACCTTTCAGCGATGCCACCTATATAATTATTCAACAAATGGGAATGCCAAAAGGCAGTCATGAGTACCACTAAGCCCTTTCTCCACTTATTACTGTTCAAGCACTCACAGTGAGCTGGCAAGTACTYGTTTAATCACTGTTTAATCTCCAATTCTCCCAACTGTACAGCCAATTTCAATAAGTTTTTCCAAATTTTCTTCACTCCAGTCTTTCATTGTGCCGAGTACTTGTTTAACATGTGATATATGTACACAATTTGTGATTGGCTAAAATTAAAAGTGTACTTGTGTACTAAGTGTACTAAGTGTACTTATAGTTCAAAATTTTCTACTTATACAATAACCCTACTGAGCAATGCACAAGTCAGATCTTACCCTCTCCCTCATGGGGCCAGATGTTGGAGTCTTCTTGCTTGCAGTTTGCTCAGCCATGAACATAGACAGAGGGTCCAGGCCATCAAATGCATCCCCTTGACTTGTGATAGACAATGGATCGACTGGCTTGGGGGCATCCTCTTGTTTTGAAGCTCCAGGAGTTTTCTGGCCTTTGTCAACAGTCTTATTTAAATAAGGAAGGGATAAAGGTTAAACATACAGTGACCGTTCTTTTCCTTTGACATACTGTATATCTTACTCAACAGCAGCAGGGCTTAAAATAACGGCCAGACATCAGTCAATGTCCAGCCAAAATTAGGACTTGTCYGGTCAAATCTTTGCCTTGCTGGTCATTGTGACCAGTATTGATTAGCCAGAAATGTGATATGACTAAGCTACATGTAAAACTAATTTGGCCTGCGATCATTACTGGCAATGATTGGCTATTATTTTAAGCCCTGAGCAAGAACTCAAATTATATACAGTGGATTCAGGTTGCGTGTTTAATGTCGTTGTTTATCGTAATCATTGTGATAGTTTAATTTTTTATGGTGTCATGCAGAATGCCAGACTTTTCTAGGTAGCTCGGAACATTTTGGGCTGTTAAGGATTATTGTTATCAGCCGAACATTTTCTAGCTACCTAGAACTTCAGGCATTCTGCATGACAACATGCAACTATTGCAGTGCAATAATGGCATCAAACTATACCGTTGAACAATCAACCTGAATCCTCTAAAGTTGCAATCTCATGAATATAGTTTTCCAGATTGATAATCAATCAGAATATCAAATGTTTATTCTTAAAGACCCATTGCCACTTACCGTGATGCACCGCGGTCACAGATGAATTTCGTGGTCCAATTAAACAATAACTTCATATTAAATCCTTTTCCGACATAGCACTAAGGCACAATAATGATTCTTTTACATTCTTTTAAGAGTTTATTCAAAAGGTTGGAATTGTTTTTTCAGTGGTGACACGATTCAAAATGTAAACAAACTGTGATGCATCACGGTATGTGGCAATGGGTCTTTAAGTCACATAAGAAAAAAACTTACAATGATTTGTCCAACTTTGAGTGGATGCTCCTTCACTTCTTCAGCAGGAAATGCAGTTTTCTCTTTATCATAGCGCCGCTGCCTGGCAACCCTGAAAATGACAGATTGCATTTCATAATTAATGACTGTCATAAATCAAGCTTTCTGATTGGTTTGGGGCATGTGCATAATGAGAGCAAACAGCACACACTTTCTATTTCTTCATTGGTATCCATAAAACAGGTACTTACTTTTGTTTTATGAAACAAAAAAAACCTGCTTGTTGTGTTAAACTAATCAAACAGCTTCTTTTTGCACTTCATTTAGTAAGCAATAACTTTAAAAGTGATGTAAGTATGAAAGTAATGTGCACTTCTTGAGGGCTTTTGCTGCTTTGTAAGTGGAATATCATTTTACTATATTGTTCGTTTGCACATGACGTCAAAGCCCCCATCTTAGATGAATTTAACAAAAGACTTGTCAACAAATTATTTTGTTATATCATCCAACATGGCCAACGTGTCTTTTGTTATTTCACTCCCCTGGGAATAATTGATAAATCAGCAGTAGAAAGAAAAAATCTGTTGTAGTCTTCAATGATGTTTTCAAACATTTTTGTGCACTAAAAAAGGGAGGATCAAAAATAATTGTGTAACAGATACTCGTAACCTTTTTTGTTAGACACTTGTCAATTAATATTTTTATTGCAAGGGGAGGGGGGATCACTAAAATTTGAGTTCTCTATGAAAGGGGGACCAAAAAAAATTGAGCATCACATTTCTCATTTCTACCAGCCCCTTCCCCCCTCCCTGTAAATTATGACCGGTCCCTTACACTTCTTCGCAAAGTTTGCTACGCATGCAGATGGCTTCAGCAACGTACCTCGCTCCTTTCATTAATAAAGCAAAGTTCCTGACCAAACAGAGCTTGCATACTATCTTAGCTGTATAGTAAACATCTATAAAACACTTGGGAATCGTTACAACACTGGAGAACACTCCCCTGACACTTGAGGATTGCCTTACATGTAATTGTTATCGGCAACAAGCATGACAGTTTAATATATTTAACGTAACATGCACCCCAAGAGTGTATCCTGAATATAATTCCTTCATGCCTTTACGATATTTTGATAAGGATTAGTGGACATTTTTGAAGGGAAGGTCSTCATTCGAGCAAAGAAATTCTCTTCCTGTTTCAAGATCTTCAAAACCTTCCGGCCCCCCTCAATAATAAACAAAAATATGCCCTATTCACGAGACGTAAAGTACAAAAACTCCCCAAAAAGCTTAAGATCGATACATAGACTTTCCGTCTAGCGCTAGAAATGTGATTTAAAGTGTCTGTTTTAGACGCCCTGAGGCTTGAAGTATAGAGAACTACATTACTCACCATTCTTGAGCAGCCATTTTGTTGTGCCGAGGAACCGCACAGAACGATCACCAACACAGGAAGCCCAATTCAAGATATAACTTCATAGCCTTGATTTTCCTAAGTTTCTATATTGGTTTTTGTTCTATTTACATATCGATTAACATATATACTTTTATTTTTATTTCCTTTTAACGGTCGAAGTCGTGCTTTGCTCGTTTCTCTTGCAGAATTTTGATTTGCTTCTGGCGCCGTGTATTTTAGTCTCCTACGCAGCCGCTATTAGTGTCGTCACGCAACGCTTCGAAACTAATAGCGGCTGCGCAGGAGACTACGTGTATTTCTGTAACAGTATAATAGCGCGTGTTAAATTTTCGCAGGTTGATATAAAGAGCGCGAGCATTATTCAGCGACCATTGGCCGATTTTTGGGTCGCTATGGCGGGAAACAAGTTGGAATAGTACTTCGTCTAGCGCGTGTGATTCTGGACTCAGCAAAAAGTCCTTAGGTGTCTACGTCTAACACCTCTTTATGCTCATGATTTACTTTCATTTTATTCAGTATCCACTAGTCCATCTATTTTTTATTTATTTTTGTTAATTCATATAGCAAATCTTATAATAAAATATATTTACATATCAACATTTCTACATGTCATCGCCAAATAATAGATTCCAAATAATTTCAAATTCCTCTTGATGGAAACGAATCACATGGAAAGCTGAGACTGCGCAAAGCATTTGGACAGACAATCAATTTCACTTTTACAATTTTAGCACGATACCCGGGTGTTTTGGAATCTAAGCACCCAATGCATCATTTACAGCGAAAATTTTCAAGTATTTTCTATTATCTTTTGTCAAAAACGCAATATTTCCCCCTAACAACAGCTTCTTCCAAAAATTGTGCATCCCTCCATTTTTCTGATAAGAATTTGCCCATCCCCCTTTTTTCCTACCAACATTTTCCCGATCCCCCCTCAATTTCACCTGCCCCCCCGCCATATATTATGAATGCAGCCTTATGCATTAACGACAGCAATGCCCTGTTAGGGGTAAAATTCCTACAAGAGACACAAGAACGTTCCAAAATTGCGACATAGGCAGTTGTAAAATTCAGACAGACAGAGGACATGATTACCCCTCCACCCCCTCCCCCCTCCCCTCCTGATACATAGGGCCTCAAAAACACTGACTACGTCCAAACGCAAACCTACTCGCGCTTGGTTTATACATGTGCTTCATTTGAACGATGGCAAACTGGGATGGCTGGTTGTGATAGAGAATCCACGGCCGTAGAATCCATCACTAAGGTGGACATCTTTTGAATATCAGTACTTGCTTTCTTCGAATGGCTTTCATCATCAAAATCACGAAGAGATTCCGACCTTCTCCTTCCACCACAAATGAGAGCGACGAGGTTTTGACGGAAGCGCCCGCTGTGAAAGCAGTATATCAGTGGATTGACAGCTGAGTTGACTGTTACCAACGCAACGGCAGCAGGGTAGGCAATGTTCCCCTTAACGAGAGAGTGGTCGTACGCACTGGTCGTATAGACGCAAAGCTCTGGTAGCCAGCACAGAGTGTAGACGGTACTAACTGTCAAGACGATCTTGGTCACTTTCTTTCTGTTTCGAATAGCCGCAACCTTGACAAAACCTTCTGAAGTGCAGCGATTTGATTGGCCCCACAAAGTTTGCACGACTCGTGAGTACAGCACGAACATGGTCAATACCGGTATCAGTCCAATTGTTGTTAGACTGAGCGCGCTGTACACCTTGGGAGAGTGCGCAAACGGCCATTCCTCCCTGCAGAATTTCTCTTCTTCATTGTAGCGTTGCACGAGAAATCCAATAGCGTTAAATGCCAGAGCCAGAAACCAACATGTCCCTACCACGTATTTGAGTTTCTTCATCGTGATTCTCTTGCGAATGTCATGCGGGCGAGTAATAGCAAAGTATCTCTCAATTGCTATGGCAACCAAGAAGAAAGCCGACGTGTACCCTCCCGACCAGGCAAATGTCCCGCCTGTTATAAAAGTACAGAGAACGTCTCCTGAGGTCCCTGTGGGATGCTCAAAGGCTCCTCTGAAAATAAACAAGGGAGTGAAAAAGAGGAGTAGGGTGATGTCAGAGATGGCTAGGTTGACGAGGAGGTAGTTCATGGGTGTTCTCATGGAGTTGTTGAGTAGGACCACTAGGCAGACCAGGATGTTCCCCGTTATGCCTATCACTGTCACCACAGAGAAAGCAGTTTTTAGTGTGATATCTGCAGTAGAAGACATTGCGAGTGAGCTCAGTTGTGCGTGGTCAAAACTGATAATAGTCGTATACCTGAAATGATTTTCCGTAGTTAGTACATAATGAACATGGACTTACTCTTGATCATCCGATCATGACACCCTCCCTCCAACTTTCTTATCGTATCTTATTCCATCAATCATCAAAAAAACCTTATTTGATCTAATCCGATACCATCAGACTATGCATTCTAATCATGCACTTTATCCCAACCCGCCCACCCATCCGATCCATCCATCCATCCGTCCGTCAGTTTCAACACTGACTTTAACCAATAAACTAGCCAGATAATATCAGCACCTAACAGTGCTTTTTAATGAAACAGGCTTTCTTGTTGATCAGCTCAGAGTAGCGCCCGATCACAGAATACACAGATCAAAGATAACATCAGATTAATGCATTTTACGGGCTCTTGAAACAGAGAAAGATTAATTCATCGTGATTATGATGATTTACGGGCTGAATGTCAACAAGGAAATACGACCGAAATAGGACGTTTGCATGATGGCTTCCGGATTGACCTCTACTACCAGACTCCCTTGAACACTTTGTTTTGTTTATATTAGTTAATTAGCACCAATTGTCTTAGAGTGCTCACACTAAATCCGTGAAACAAAACAAGTTTTTGCACTAAATAGTGATAATTAAACAATAGAAAACAAAGGATTCTGTATGAAATAGTACTAATTAGTACTATTTAATGTTCACGGTTTTAGTGCGTGCACTCTACTATTCTCATTAGGGAATACAAATTTAAGTAAGAAAGGAAATTCGATCGCGAAGCATTATGGTAGTGGAAGTCGCTGTCATGATAACGTCCTATTTTCCACAGATCTAACAATGGAATAACGTGCGGAAATTTAGTAAACCGTGATAAAAAATATCGAACTCGATCGTGCGTTTCATTTTCGATCAAAGCTAACTACTCGGGAAATCTACCTAGATCGACTTAATATAGTTCAGAAAGAATAAGATAAGCGGTTATAAATACATGTGAAATTGAAACAATGTTTGAATTAAATATATAAGCTTTCGTGTTGACCTTCCGGCTGATTCCATCACTGTGACTACGTCTTTTATTTCGACTATAATCGGAATTAATTGATCTTTTTAAGTTGTTTCTTTTTTATTGACCGTCAGTAGGCTATTCATGCAGTTATGTTTTACGAAGTATTATCACGGTGTAGACTATTTATTCGAATTCATTCACACACGGAACCATTTTTACGAAATTTTAAATAACTTGGATTATAAATTATAAATATAACGGCACAATACTCAAAGAGAGATAAATACAAGTATGAAAAGAAAAATAGATTTGTTGATTGAGTTAACATCAATTAAAAGGCCGTGATTCAACATTTAAAGTGCTACTACGACGAAAATCGCTCAAACTTGGATTCAGCTGAAACTTCCTAAGAATACTCTTTAAAGGTCCAATAATCACTGTATGAAGTATTTTCTCGATATTCAGGACGAAAGTATGATATTTTTACGATTATTTATTGGACCTTTAAAGAGTATTCTTAGGAAGTTTCAGCTGAATCCAAGTTTGAGCGATTTTCGTCGTAGTAGCACTTTAAACAAAGCTATGTTAGACTTGAACGTACCTTGGAACGATGTTCTTTCAAATTCTTTTCGGTCTCAACTCGATGAATAAAGATATCAAGCCGTTTCAGGACGCTATTGTGTTTCTTCGACTTTTGAACTGACTACATGTCTACAAGAGGTATGGTATTTTGTTTTCTTTCTTTCCTCTGGGAAGCAATGAGAGATAAATGGGAAGCTGCTTTGTCTACGTACGTTGCATGACTGGCAACTTCCGTTAGCTCAATACATTTCGCTTTTGAACTCGTGTTTAGATTTCAGGGTTCAATGAGTCAATGAGTACCTGAGATGCTAAATATCAAGATCGTTGCATGTCACTCCTTGCCATCGTCCTGTCTGATCAAGGGGACATTTGGTTAATGACATTGTATAATAGGGTATCAACGACTTCATCAAGGAACCAGCTGTCAAAAGGAAATAATAAATGAAATTTAATAAGAAATAATTGATTATGATTATGAAAACTGAGAATTTCATAAAAGTCAAAACCTCGTGGGAAAGAAAGCGATGAATGAATGAAATTGAATGAGAAAAAAATAATTAAGCATTTGTAAGGACTATCTTGTCACACTGGTGATGACGTAAGGACGCCGAAATATGTCTGCCGGAAATAAATCAGTACGGTTAGAACCTTACCATGTCGTTTTGATTATCAAAAAAAAAAAAATGAAAACTGAGAATTTTATAAAAGTATAACACCTTGTGGGAAAGAAAGAAAGAAATGAATGATTAAATGATAAATAAATAACATGATAATGATAAAGAGAATTATATAAAAGTCTAAAACCTGGGTAAAAAGGTCCAAATTATAAATTAAATTTGCCATCACTACTCCCTTTTAATTACTTAAAGCTCAATAGAATGATTTTCACATGACCGTGAAAGAAAATAGACCATTTAGTTTGTAATAGTTTTAAATCGAAATCTTTATTTAATATTTTTACGAAGAATAAGAAATTTAATAACAATAATGTAATAATAATAATAAGTTTGTAAATCATTAAAAAAAWAATAATAATAATAAAAGAATATTTACATTATGTACTTTGTGAAAATTTAAAGAGAAAAAGTTACTATTTACAAAAAACTAGAAAAAAACAAAATGAAAAACAAGCATTATAAAAAAGTCTAAAATTATCTAATATCGGCAAGGTTAGTATTAATGCTAAAGTCCAATAGAAAGTCACTTTCGTTGTTCTTATAAAAAGGAGTGCGGGAGCCTCTAATGCATGTAATTACAGCTTTCAAAATCTAGTAGTTTGTAATAGTTGATAAAGAACAAAAGAAAATCATTGGTTTAGAGTCTACTACTAACTATTAGTTTGCCTATTCTTTCACGATCATATGAAAATCACTCTAAGACGTGGGATGTGTGATAAATAAAACTAAATCCTCTATTTGATTGACGTTGAATCCAGTAAAATGTTGCATTAGGACTCACTTAAAATAGAAATGCGTTTTTCAGTCGATGAAAAAAAATTTTCTGGTCGATTTTGAAGCCATTTAGGAACGTTTTTACGTAGTTATCTCCACTTAGTTCCCCTACTTAAAAAATAGGAATTAATTCCCATACGCGTGTTATTTTTCATTAATTATTCTCGAATGGTGGTATAGTTTCCAATACTAACTTCACAACGCAAATTTATCAAGAGTCAGTTTTATTATCGCAAGTTTATTTTGTGCAGCGAATGTAGACGGGCTTTTTTCCTGAAACAGACCTTTACTATTTATATTTCAACACAAGAGAAAATGACCTAAGAGAAAAAATCCCCGTGTGCCCCATCATGTGCGCACTTTGATGCTAGTTTTGGAATCATTGATGGTATTTTTAACTCGTTACCATGCCCGCGCGATAATCATGCTTGTCTTTATTGCCTCGTTTTAGAACACGAAAAGCGCCATATTTCGCTACGTCCCCGAGAAAAACACAGGCTTTGTTTACTGAAAGACTGGAAGCCGCCTACCCTCAAGAAATCAACCAATCAGGTTCTTCGCTCAAAATATCTCCAAGCTAAAAATGGCATCAAACTGTGCACATGATGGTTACAAGGCTATTCCTTCTCTTCGTTCATATTTTCTTGATTTCAACTATATGCAATCGTTTCAATCTGTGTTGGGGAATAATACACAGTGTTGTGGCTTAAGCTTCGTTTCTCCTCCAAAGTTAGCGATAAAAAAAAACAATACTCAAGGGAATGACATGTGTTAGTTTGAAAGGAGAACATTAATGATTATGATTGATTGTTATTTTCAGCAAGTCATTCTTTCTCCAAACTGCGAATGCTTCCTCGTACTTTAAACAATTTCATCACCATTCTCCGCGCGGTCACAAAATCCTTTTCAGGCTTCTCGAATGAACTGAAGTCACTGAAGGTTCAAATCTCAGTTTCACCGCGGCTGAGAGAGGGCTGCGGTTCGTGATCTATAGTGATGGGCTGAGTTCTCCTTCTGCGCATGCGTAAGCACATGCACAGCTCTCTAGAGTCAAACCTTATCAAGTTTTTAAGGTGCATACGAAAGCGACTGCTATGCAAACAATAGATGAAAGGATTTGCTGCCGAGTTGACGGTTAACAAAGCTACCGAGACAGGATAAGCAGGGGTATCCCTCAGAGATCGCACATAGGACCTTATCATGTACAGAAAGGACTGTGGAACCCAGCAGAGCGTGTACAGAATGCTCACAGTCAATAAAATCTTAGTAACTTTCTTTCGACTTTTAATGACAGACAGTTGGGAGAAACCGCTGACCGAATGTTGCGCTTTGAACCACAGAGCATAGACGACCTTGGAGTATAGCAGAAACATGATCACTACTGGAATGCAACAGACAACTAGAAAACTTAACGTTTTGTAGACCTGTTTAGAATAGACCTGTGGCCACACACCCGTGCATTCTTCTTGCTGTACGTCATATACTTTGATAAAGAATCCAATGGCGTTCCACGAGAGTCCAAGGAATAGACAAAATATGACGATGAATCGAAGGCTTCGTAGTGTGATGCGCATGTGCAGGTCGTGTGGACGAGTGATCGCTAGGTATCGTTCGAATGCGATGGCGATGAGGATGAAAGCTGATGTATATCCCGAGGTCCAGGCCAGAACAGTCATAAACTTGCAAAATAAATCGCCCGATGCCTTGGTATGGTCGTCAAAGATGCCCTCAAAAGCAAACTGCGGGCTCAGAAACATTAAGAACATCATGTCAGAGATGGCTAGGTTAACGAGAAGGTAGTTCATGGGTGTCCTCATGGATTTGTTGAGGAGAACCACTAGGCAGACCAGGATGTTGCCAGCTATGCCTATCAGCGCGATGACAAAGAAGACAAACTTGAGAGCTATATCGCCTGCTGAAGCCATAATGAACAGAGCTTTCGAAGGGAAACCACCTATTAGGGTGAAAAGATGAAATTTATTTCAGAACAGTTAAAAAAATCCCTTCCTTATGAACACCTTTAAAGCAGGTTAAACATGGCGAAAGTATGAAGGCAATGTTGGATTAGTATAATGGCTTTTAAAAAGTTTTAGAAAAGCTGATCTATAGACACGCGGGATAACGAGAGAATACGAAAGGAGTGTGGCACGGAGCGGAGATTCTCTTCTATAAAAGTGATACTTGTTTTTTGTTTCTTTGTTGTTTTTTTTTCGCAAAAAAGCTTTTGTAAGTTCAGAGCGCGCGGGATAAAATGAAATTCAGTATTTTATAGATACTCTCTTTAAGGTGGCACATGACGGACATGCAGCAAGTTTGTGCGCAGTTTTTTTTTTTTTTTTTCTTTTTTTCCGTTTTGGGCTGAGTTCTAGATTTAATTTTCGACGATTTCTAAAACAAATTCTAATCGATTTAAGCATAGTTATTGATGAGGTATTTACTATGATTTAAGGTATTCTATATCTGTAGAAAAACGTCAAGAAATTCTCCTCAGCTTAGGAGGAGGGGTTTATCGTTCTTAATCTATAAGATCTATAGTCTATTATATTTATGTTACTGTAGATTTACTGTTGTGCTATTCAGGACTCTATTTAAACTAGCCTTGCTAAGCTAGATGTGCCTGTGGAAATATTGACTTAAATAAAGTATAAAAATACAAGAAATACCGAGAACGCCCTCTTCGTGGTACTTAGAAAAATTGATCATCATTACAATTTCTTAAATGAATTGTAATCGATTGAAAGTTAAGAAAGAAAAATATTGCAAAAGAAAAAAAAGTTAAGTAGGCATAAGTTTCAGTTCACCCATCCAGGTACTAACTCCGCCCAACCGGACTTGACTAAGTGTCATAGAAGCCCAAGATTTTATCCGCTGGACCACGGTTCCAGGTAAATCAGCATAACAATAGCCATGAAAACAATGCACC
>NW_022259058.1:536137-555411 GCF_009602425.1 Actinia tenebrosa | reverse complement strand
CAAGCAAGCAAGCAAGCAAGCAAGCAAGCAAGCAAGCAAGCAAGCAAGCAAGCAATGATATTTGAAGATGGTTATCATATGCAAAAGTACTTTTTTCTAACCTATTACAGTTCTCTTCGTCGTTCCCGCCTTGTCCTTCCTTGTAAAAAATATGATTGCATCCATGGCAACGAAGCACGACGCCAACAACACTACCAGAAGAATGGTTTTAGAAGTCATGACTGATAATCTGAGGATAGACCGTACGGTTAGTTTTTAAGGTTTTTTTCTACTTTACTTAATGCTATAAATAGTGGCCCTTCATGGAAAAGGGAATCAAGGTCGTCAGAGGTTGTTTCAGGGTTCGATCCGAGAGTTAGCCATACTCAGATCAAAAAAAGAGGTTGTTTCAGGGTTCGATCTGTGTGAGTAAGACATGCCCTGACTTTGATCAGCCCAAAGGTTGTCGAAAGATGTTGAAAGGTGAACTTCCTTTGGAATGTTTTAAAATTTCCTCCCTAAATAAAAGCTTTCACGAAACTAAGCACGGACAATGACTGGGGCTAGAGAAAAGGGTGAACCAGCCCCAGTCCATATCGTTTCTTTTCCTTCCTCATCCTAAATTCATTCACACCTTTAGGAGAGCCGGGTATTCAAATATTCTAGTGTAGAGGCAGTGTTGACAGTCCTATATCGACCTACTGTTCCTTTATATTTGTCTTTATACGTCTTAATACAGGAATATTTTTGACGAGGTTGAGAGACCGTTGGGTTCTTTTAAGTATATTGTCTCAAGGTTGTGTCAAATTCCAAACCTTAGTTTTAAAAATTTAAAAAAATGCTTGAATACTTGTGAAAGAACCAAAAAAAATATGAGAAAATAAAAAAAAGATTATCTAAATCATTTTGAAGAACAGGCTTTACTTTAAGTAGTAAGTCTGCTATAACCTTCGTTTTGTATTTCAAATTGAGTAAAAATTTAAAAAAACCCAAAAAACTAAAAAGCCCTAAAATGTAAAACCGCCAAAGGAATATCAACTGCGAAGTGCAATGCTCTTTCGAAAATACTTGTTTCAATATTGAAAAGAATATACTTTTCCAAGTGGTCATATCTGATGATAGTGGTTATAGTGTTTAGCAGGCACTACAATATCATTTAGAGGGGTTGTGGATGGGGGTACCCTCAGTTAACTAATAATTTTTAGGCCAAAATGTCAGTTAACTGTTAATACATGCGCCGACCATGCGTTGCCCAAAATAATGAAATATCAGTTAGTTGTTAATTAACTACTAGTTTTAGGTTATTTTCCAGTTAACTACTAAATTTTAGAACAATTCTCTACTTTCACATCCCCATAATGGCTTGCGTCTTTGGGGGGTGACAAATTAAAAAACTGTCCCAAATTGAAAGGTTTCTTAATTGAATTTATACTATACCTGCTTTTATTTGTACAATACTGATTATCAGTTTATTCCAAGTTATTTTTGCGTGTACAGATCATCAAGAGTTTTGGTCTTACAGAAAATGTATGGACTTACGAAAAAGTGTTTAAAATTTACCTTAAACGTCTTCAAGCTTCCATCTTTTTCTGTTTTTTTACTTCTTCATTTTATCTTTAGATACCAAACAAGGTATTTTCAACATTGTCTGATCAGCCTTCAGCAAAATAAGTGGGTTTTTACCCTCTGGTTACCTCCCAAAGACGCAAAGTAATATGGGGATGTGAAAGTAGAGAATTGTCAGTTAACTCTTAAATCCCATACACACCTTCTTTAAAGAAAAGAATGAAATAACGACTCACCATATTCACTTACCAAAATAAGGACGTAAACTACACTTCTACGATTCCAAACCTGTCGAGCTTGTAGCGCAGTGGCTTTGAACCTGTTAAAGACCTTGAACAGGTTTATATTGCTTTCCTTGCGTGCCCTTCAGCTTTTTTGCTGATTAATCCAGAGATGAGTAGTTGTCAGGATGTATTTTTGATATATCCTGTTAAGCGCCCTGTAGGCTGTTTACTCTTTGTCTAATCGTTGATGTTTGACTTCTACCAAGGTGAATGTTTTGTGCTTTAATCTTATAATCTATAAACATGCTCACCGAACAATTAGACGAGGAACTGAATCTTTGCCAAAGGCAATATTAAGAACTGAAGTATGACCGTTCTTCGGTAATTTCCTGAGACGATTGGTAATCTTAATTGCATGAGTTTGAGTAAAATTAAGGTTTACATATGTTTTTGCCCGAGCAACGAAAGTACTTTAAAAACATAAATTGATAACATTTAGTATTACCAGAACACGTTAAAACGAAATGAGCTAAGTTTTATTGTCACGCATTGGTTATAAGTGGCTACAATTCAAAATAAGTCATTTAACAAGCAAACTAACCTCTTTAAATATTACCCTGTAATGGTACTTGATTGAAAGCGGCAAAGGAGTGAAACTTCATGTTGGCGGAAGAATGCGAAGTTCTAAGTCCCCTCAGCCCCCTCAGTCCCCGGGATGTTTAACAAAATATTTCATGTCATTTAATGCGTGGCTTATGCTGCAATCTTTACATTTTTTTYCCGTTAATGAATTTGAGTTCCTTCCTCTGTGAGAACCGTTAATATTAATTAAAAAAAGAGAGGGAGAGAATTATTACCTGTCAAAGTATTTTTATGAATTCTGAGAGTATGATTAAAAATACCGCAGAACCTCCATTAAGCGACCGCCCTCTATTGAGCGACCAGGACCCGGTTGCACGAAGAGTGAATAGAGCGCTATCCGTTGGAAAAATCTTTATCCATCCAACGGATAGCGCTATTCACTCTTTGTGGCTAAAGGCTCGTCCAATTTTGAAAACTTTCAAAACATCACTCGTACCTATAAATTCCGAATTGTACTCGAGATCGTGCTATACAAATTGTACGGATTAATTCAAAGTTTTGTAGGTCTACGGTCTACTGAACATACTAATTTGTGCAATTTCTCACGAATTTCTCACTCCATCTATATTTAGCAGCCAACCTCTTTTTACCCGGCGGCCAGATGTGGTTGGTTGTCAAATTCCAAAAAGGGGTTTTTGCAGTAATTTATACCTCTATTGGAGTGTATCACCATGTCTTCCCAATTCACAATAAATCTTTTTCTCAAGGTTGCGCGCTCTCATCCAAATTCAAGAAACTTGATGGGCGATGACACCAGAACAGCAGCTTCATAATGAGAATATATTTCTATAAGTTTTTTCGATAAGAATTCATAACATCGATTATTCTCCTTTTTACATATAAAACTGGCTTCTCAATTGTATTGAATTTGCGATTTTTAGTTTTGTGGCCCGTCAAGATTAGATGCGCACGCAACCTTGAAAAAACGGTCGATTCAAATATTAACAGGGTTGCCGACTTGAAAGAATCCCAGGACTGCGGTTATTTATCCAGACAAGGAAATCTAATCACGTTCGTCCATAATCCTCTCAAAACGTCACTTCACCGGGCTTTTGAATCTGCCCTGAACAAATAAATAATTCAACTATCGGATATACAATAAAAGAGGATTTTCTCTTTATTACGTCCTCCCATTTTCAATACAATCTTGAATGGCTATTTGTCACTCATTTAATTAAAACTCCATAAGTTAAACACTGATGTACCTTACAATTCATATCATATTTTACAACAGCGCACTGAAAATCGGTACATTTGCTTCTTAATTACAAAAGACTAAACGTCGAAATGGATTTTTACAATTTAGAAACATTTTGAATTTTTTAAAAAAGCAAGCTTCTATCGTTGTTCCTCGGAAAGATTTCGGCTCTGCTTCGCTATTAGTCGTCGGG
Organism: Actinia tenebrosa; assembly: GCF_009602425.1. The sequence goes on along the minus strand of NW_022259058.1, from coordinate 551,609 downwards.
AAGTCCTCGCTGGCTGAGAGACAGTGTCACGTTACGAAGCACCTGCTGCGCATGCGGGAATTCCTGGTTGAGTTTATCGACAATAGTCATAAGTGATTGTAGTCGGTCTCTTTGTTTCTGCATCTCGGCTTCAAGAGACTCGGGTGTTTTACATAAGGGAGTGTAGCGTCCCTCTTTGAGTTTTGTGTAGTATTTAGCTTTCTGTTGCTTAGCAACGATTTCTGACAAATTCTGAAACGACATCAAGCAAATAATGAGACAAAATCCGGGGGATTCTTAATGATAACAAAGTAAATACAACTTGCTTACCCGTTGTCTATCTTCAGTCATTTTATCAATTTCAGTTTCAAGCTCGTCCGCACGACTTTGTAACTGTTGACAGGTGACCTGTTTTTCCTCCAGATCCCGACTAACCTGCATTTGTTTCTCGCGGAATGATTGTATCTCTGAGTGAAAGAAAGGATTGTATTTTGATTAACATTTTAAGAGACCCATGGCTTGACAACATTTAGAGAGAGCCAAGCCTTGAAATAAAAACCGCAACTCGCAATATGCGAGCACAAACTCACTGTTACCAGCCATGAAGAACGTAACCTTTTTGTGAGTTCTCTAACGTATTTTTTTTAAATTGCCAAAGTCTATTTCTTACTTTGTAAGTGAAAAAAAAAGTGGCAAAAATTTGCTCTTAAAATGAATTATGAATTACAATGAAAGGTCGGCAATGCTTCTTTCTGTATTTGTCCAGAGTTTTCCTCTCTGACGGAAAAGGGAAGTAAATGTTGAGAAAAGATGAGCAGGGTTTGTTATGTACAGTCAAACTGACTCAGCTTGATTGGTGTGTAGGCATACTAAATACCAGCGTGTTCAGCTGTCACCTTCAGTAACAGCAACCTGACAATGTCACTACTGACAAAACTACTGTCACTACCCCGGCTTTTGTACGGGTTTCCCAGCTGGTTTATGTATAGTACTTGTCAGTTAAAATGGAATGGAATATATTTCTCTTCGATGATCGAATTAGAATTTGTTGATTTTTGCAGAGGATGGAAAGCCAGGGAACCTGCAGAAAAACCCTCCGGTTTTTCTTTCATATCTTAAAGACGCAGGGCAGTGTGTTGAGTTTCTCTGTACACTCACGTATGCTTTGCAGCAAACTGAACAACAACGACAACACCGTGGGAGAACACTGTCCAGAATTATACACTCAAGCAGGACATTATGCACAGAAAAACAACAAAGATCCTCTCCAGCATCTTACCGACATCACATGCATTAGCATCGTTATTTGTCTGCCTGATTTTCTTCTTCATTTCGATCAGTTTTTTCTGTAAGGATCCCTTAGTGTTGGCTACTTTACCCATCTTGCTCTGCGCATCACCCCTGGAATATGATACACAGTTCATTACAGCCATTCTCAATCACACGCGCCGCTCTAGCGGTTGTTTCTTTCGCGACGAAGTAGCCTTTGAAGGACGTCAATCAAGGCGTTTCCATGACATCCTATAGGCACGTGCCCTTATAGCTTCGTGTTTTCCGACAATGTTATGGAAATCCCTTGTGATTGACGTCCACCAAAACCTTCTTCGTCGCGAAAGAAAAAATCGCTAGAGGGCGCGTGTGATTGAGAATGGCTGTAAGTACTTAATACAAGCTCTGATATAATTGTTCTTAGTTGACAGAAGGATATCGAGCAGGAGTAGAGAAGGGATAAGGTCAAAATAATTGTCATTCGTATATGCGACCCTACTTAGAGGGGACGGGAGGGGTTATTTGGTAACAACCACCTCTTAAAATGAATCCTGGATTTTGTCTTCAAATTTTCAAAAATGTCCAAAAGTAAAAGTCAAATTGCAAACAATGAATGTACTGTCTGTTTGCGTGTATGCTAAACAATACATTTTTGYATAGTAATAGTTTCTATGGACGACTAGTATGCAGTATTAAGAACAGTGGGGGGTACCCACCACCTAAATCGAAAACTTCTGGTCTTTATGTTGGATTACTATTTGACCTTGTCCCTAATATTTGAATATTCTGTACTTTTTAGCGTACGAGTTGTAATAGTGCAGTTTTCGTATGACTGTGAAAAGCTCAGTGCCGTAAGCGTGACGTGCCGTGACCGTGATACTTTATAGAATTTTAATTGGCTGATTTTTTTTCTCGCGCAATATGATTGGTCTAAAAGCACCGTGACCTTGGCGTGACCGTGTCCGCGCCGTGTTTATGCCGTGTTCCGGGTATTTGATTGGATAGAGAGTAAATTCTCGTGCAATGTGATTGGTCTGGCGTAACTTTTGCCGTGTCATGGCCGTGTTCGTACCGTGAATTTTTCACAGTCATACGAAAACTGCTCTACTGTATTACATTACCTAGTTACAATCGTTTCTCTTCGAACCACTGCTTTTTCCATGTCTTGGATCATTTTCTCTTGTTGCCTCATCAGTTGTGAATAGCGGACCTATAATACACAGGATGGTACTTTATTAAACTATATCAAGATCTTACCATATAGCATGCACGCGCTTACTATTATGGTAAAGCTGATGTAAGCGATGCCCTTTCACAACCCGCGAAATTATTGCACAGTATCTAATGGCAGCGATAACTTGGTGCATGGTTTTAAAACGACAACTCTGTAATTTCAGTTCAAGGATAGCTACAAACTATCCCAATATAGTGTGTGCAACCATGTGAAACAGTGGAACAACCGCCATGTTGGTCGACCTAACGAGAGAAGCGAATAAGGAATGCTTTGTTATCGTCAACCAACATGGCGGCTATGGCGTAACACGCGCATGCTCTATTCCGAGATTCGCTTGTTTTCAAGTGAGGCTTCGAGTGAGAAAATAATAAAATTTGATTTAGTACGAAGCCTCGTACTGAAATCTTGAAAGCATATCTCGGAAGTGAGTTATTCTCTGGAAGGTCTATAGTATGTTGCTGGTTGTAATCTTTCGTACCTCCATACGATGAATCTCAGCTTTCATAGCATGGATTTCACCATGACCATAGTCTGTATCGACTGCATTCTTCGCTTCACGAGCCAGCTGTGTTTTCTTCTCCCATAACATAATCTGACGTCTAGACAACAAAGATACGACCTTTAGTAACATAACAAATGATCAAAATCTTGGACGAAAATGAATAACTTACTCTGCTTCAACTAAGCTATTCAGCAGGCGTTCCTTCTCTTCCGTCAAAGCCTCGATTTGGTCTTGCATTTTCAGTGATTCACGCTCGGCTTCCTGTGAAATTAATGGGGACGTTTTTTAAAAAACTTGAGAATGGATAGAAAAACTACTCGTGGGGACATTCTCAGGTTGAGTTTGGAGGGACTATGGCCTTCTATGGAGCTGTCCTTATTGGGTTTGTCCGGCTGTAGTCTGTCTGCCACCTAGTAGGCTAGGAGGGACTAGAAAAAGGTATATTATTAAGATTAACGTCGGCATTCTCTTAGGTAGACCTAACAGACGTCGAGACGAAGTGGAGAGACTATTCATAACGGCGGCCTCTCACTAGTACGCATGTATGAGAAGTCACTGAAGTAGCAGGATCACTTCGGTTCAAACCTACAAAGGTCAAACGTTGATCAAATGCACTTCTAATATTATAATTCTGTCTATCTGTACTCCCCCTGACATGCTTTGGTTCTTTGGAGATCATTGTCCTTACAGGAGTGAGTATGAGATCTGGGAGCCCTGTGGTTTGTTTAAAATATTAGGCTCTGCAATCTTACCCGTAAGGACTGTATAAAGTCACTCTCCGTCAGAGTGTTCTCCTGTGCGAGGTTCATTTTATATCCATGTTCTTTTGTTATCAGGGTGTTTAGTTTAATCATATCGTTCTGCATGTTACGGACGTTGCGATTGATGTCTGCGATCTCGTGTTCGTGGGAATCGATTTCACCTGTCAATAAAAAGAAATTTGTGATCTATAGAGTTTTTAAGTCGTGACGTATTTACCTGTCCAACTGCTCACAAAACGCGCTAAAATAAAGCGAAAAATGTTCTCAATAATATAGACTCTGCGATTTTCCTCCCTACAAGTAAATCAACGTACGAGTTGAGTGATTTGTGTTATGAGTAGTGAATGTAGTGAATCTCACTGAAGGGACCCTTAAATGGAGTTTTGGTTGTAAATAAACGTTTTAGACCGTTTAGTTTTAATACATATAATAAACCGAGGCAAAAGTGAGTTTACTTTTTTTCTGATTTCTTAAAATTCAGTTTGACTTTGAGATCACAAAAAAAGCTGAATGAAAAAAGACAAAAACAGCTAGCTTGTTTTCTGTCATTCTATTAAATAAATATGGACTTCATGTGATGCCTGCCAAGTGTTGTCAGAAAGAAAACAAAAAGTACTCTAGGGAATGACATGTGTTTCACTCATATGAGTACAAATGCCTTGCAAGCGCCATCGGTAAGTAAAGAAATACATGTGGTTTGATATATATACCTTCAATTCTCATTTTCTTTTGTTGCAGTATAGTGTACTGTTTCTTGACGTACTCCATATCCTGATTCTGTTGTTGTACATCTTTGATAGTCTTGACTAGCTCGCTTTGTCCTCTCAGCCAGAACTGCTGGAGTTGGATGATATCGTTCATGCGAGCTTCGATCTGTTTCTGGAGGGTATGAATCTGTAGCTCCATAGGACCAGTCTCTTCTCCCTAAGAAGGACGATTAAACATGACTGTTTTTCATCTCATACACTTTCCAATTTTCGGCCTAAATACTTTTGTATGAGTGGAAAATAATGGATAAAATGCCGTAACATTGAAATGGGTTCCCATTGTTTTAGCGTGAATCATCCAATCACAACACTCAGATACGGCTACGGTTATTTATCTTACAGCTAAGAATAGAGAGGTGTTGTGGGAAACACACGGTACTGACTTACAGCACGTACACGGTACGACATGCCGTAACATTGAAATGGGTTCCCATTGTTTTAGTGTGAATCATCCAATCATAACACTTATATGCGGTTTTCGTATGAATGAGTGGGAAAACAAGGTGCTGACTAACAACAACACCTACACGGTACGACATTTGCTTCTTGTCGTCTTTCATTAATTCATCCAATCAGAATCGTTTCCCACTCATACGACAACCGCTCTAATTTGCCGCACCCTCTCATACAAATCTGTTCCAAATAGTTTAGAAAATATAGTTCAGCAAAAATCGTTTCTGTAAAATAATAGCTAACCGTATGCTTACGTACCCCAGAATTGCTTTTAATCTGTTCAACTTTCTTATTCAGTTGATCAATACTGCCTTGTTTTCTCTCAATGACTGCATTTCTCTTGATTATTTCTCCTTCTATCTTAGATATGTCTTCGTTCTTCTTGTGTATTTCATCGTTCAGTTGGTCCATGATAGATTGTAGTTGTTTAACTCGGGTTGAGGTGTTGGAGATCTCAAGGACATCTCTGGCGATCTCGTTTTCAACTTCAGCAACCTGGTTTTCCTAATGGTGAGATGATTAAATAAATGAATGAAATAAGTAAGAAAGAAAAAATGAAAATAATGAAAAAAAGGAAGGAAGAAAGAAAGCATGAAAAAAATGATTAAAAAAAAAAAAAAAAAAGAGGGAAGGAAAGAAAGAAATTCAAACACATAAGTCATTAGTGTACGTACTAGCAAAAGTATACAGGAGCCGTAAGTATAATGATACATTTGATTGACGGTAACCTATCGCGACTTTCTCTCGTCCGCATGCAACAAAAGCAGTGGCAAGTACAAGGTGATCACTACATTACACATTACAGTGATCTAACAAGCCATACTACATACCAGTTCTGTAGCTCTCCTCCTCATCTTGTCTGTCATCTTCTTGGTATACTGAGTTGCTTTATCCATGGTTAATTGGGATCTCAATTTTTCCATGATTGCATCTTCAAGTCCAACTTTCTCCAAAAATTCACGTTCTATCTGTTTTCTTAATGCTGTGAGTTCATTTTCTTTAAGAACCACTTCCTAGAAAAAAATTTGGAAATAACTTCAATTTTAGAAAAATACCATTACAGAAGACGTACTATTAATAAGGAAGGGTGGAGTTTTTGTGTCATTTACAGTGAGGAACCGTGAAAACTTTAAGTTTTTTTGTCAATTTTTAAAAATGCACACTGTAAATCCTCCCTTGACCCAATCAATTAGCCTGCGTCACATCCGGAATTTTACGAAGAAAATTCCGGATGTGACGCAGGCTACCAATCAATTGGAAATAAGAGTTATTTCGATCCTTTGGTGTATTTGATCTCAATGCTTCATTTTAGAGGATTTGAAAGAGTAGAAAGTTTATAATAACCTGCAAAAAAATTAACTAAAAGTGTTTACGGTTCGAGTATCCTACGTACTCAATTACCTTCACTGGAAACTTTCAAAAAACTATTTGACTGCAGATCTTGTGGTGCAGCAAGGTACTAAAGATTTGGTGGTACAGCAAGTAGTAGGATACATGGATAAAATTATAAGAGAGACTGACATTCTTATGTACTTACTGTCTGAGCTCGATTCAGTTGTTGTTCAGTTTGATGTAAAGTCCTTGTATATGTACTATACTCTGTCTTGAGAGCTTCTAGTTTGGTCTTACTGATAGACATGAGTTTCTTGACCATCGAGATGTCTTGTTCGATCTTGATCTGTGTCATGGTGATCTGTTCGTTCTGTTCCTGGGCCTTACTGATTGACTTTTTGTATCCTTCAATCTCTGTTTCAATGGCTAGGATTCTTTGTCTTTGAAGACTGAAAAACATTACAATACACATGAAAATTAATAAAATACCTGGGTTTTTTTTCATGATTGAAACCTGGAGAAACCCATTGTGAAGGTAATGGATACCATTTACCATGATAAATCAATACATTATAATTATGCAATATAAATATTAACATGGCCATATATTTGGGATGCACAATATCCAGCGACCAGTACTACAGTCTCCAGTGCTAGTATGTCAACAGAATTGTAGAATTGTTCAGTGCAATTTTCCAGTGTGTGTTGACCTGACTGTTCTTGACTTACTTTAATGCTTCTTGCATGGCAGAGTAAGCCTCATCACGTCTTTTCATACCAATCAAACTGCTATTCCACTGTTGAAGCAGTTGTTTTTGTTCCAGGTGAAGAGCCTGATGTAAAACAGGTGTGACAAAAATTAAATCCAGGTAATGAATATTTACTGGAGCAACTCCCCTCTATCACCCACATGTGTCTAAATAGACCCTTTATGATATAGTGGACATAGTGCATTGTAGTCTAGCTTGGGTACAAACATCTTTTGTTCACCATGTCTTATATGGTGTTGTTTTTACCCAAGCTATACCACATCTATGGGTATCAGCATATAATTTCAGGCAAATTTTTTAAGTTAACCTCTGACAAATTATGAACCCAACCAGGGACATTGGTTAAACTCCTTGTTGCTATGGTAACCCAAAACAAGTGGGTTTTTTTGATGAGCACCTTTTTGCTCTTTTCACTTTATTATGATGCTACCCAGGGGAAGTGGTAATACTGTTAGTTGCTATGGTAACCAAAAACAAGTTCTGTACTGACAAGCACCTTTTGGCTTTTCCTTTTTGATTACTACTTTTGCTACTACCTCACTACAATAATTTTTTTTTTGCTGTAAATACTGAAACCATCATCCATTGGTATTGGTATTCATACCTCTATTTCTGTGAGAGCCTCAGAGAGATTTTTCTGAGCAGCCTTAGTTTCTTCAGACTGTGCAACACACTGTGCTTCGTACATGTTGATTTCCTCCCGCAGGTGGTCCACTCTTTGAGTTAACATGTCCACTAGTAAATCTTGCTTCTTTTTATCACTTTCTGCTTTAGCCACTTCAACATCAGCTTTCTCAGCAGCTCTTCTCATAACAGCAATGTCAGATCGGACATCTTCCTTAGCTTCTTCCATGTAGTGTAATCTTGCTGTGATGTTTTCTACTTCTGTTCTTAACTCAATTGCTAAACTCAAAATTAATTTTTGTCATTTATAAAATAGCTTAAATGTAATAAGTTATGAATATGATTAAAATAATGCAAAAAAGTGAACTTTGAGTTGTGCCAGTGAGTCATGATGATGACAGTGATGGTGAAGATGATGATGTTTTGGACTATAGTCCTTTATTGGTCCCTCTTAGCTCCAACAAAGAAATACATGTCCTAAAATTTATTTTACTACATAGAGTCTAATAGATTATTACATCATCCATCAATAAAATAACTCACCTTTCTTCCTGTTGTGATTCATTTCATCTATGATCTGTTTATGCATATCTTTCACCTCTTTAAGGCTCATTTCACATTGGTTGCGCCTCTGGTTTATGTCATTAAAAATATCATGTTCTTTCTCTAGTAACATCTGTTGTCTGGCTAGTTCCTGTTGTGCACCATACAGCTGTACTCCTAGTTCTTCTCTTTCTTTCTTCTTATTCTTTACAGCTTCCAACTAGAATTAGAATTTGGTAAAGGATTTAACAAGGTAAGGAGATTAGGGACTGTTTTTTTTTTTATTGTGAAGAGCCAAGGGAAGGGAAGTGAGATTTGCATCCTAACCCATACCAAAAATCTGTGACTTAAGTTTTTTGTGCCCCCCCCCCCCCCCCCCCCCCCCNTTTGCATCCTAACCCATACCAAAAATCTGTGACTTATTTTTTTTGTCCCCCCCCCCCCCCCCATCTTTACCAAAAGTAACAAAGTTTCTCTTTTTCCGTACAAATAGCTTGGAGTTATGATATACTCTCCTGTTTTAAATATATACCTACCAATTCTCTCTCTTCAAGAGTTAGCTTCTCCTCTTGCTTGATCAAATGTGCTTTATAAGCTTGTTGAAATCTGATCATCAAAGGCTATGAATGAAAATATTCCAATGATTATGCTCATATTTTTAGGATATCCGTAAACATATTTATAATGAATATAAACAAGAGGAAAGAGCTTAGATGTTATAAATAGAAGTAGCAGTATTTGAGGAGAAGATGATGACATCTTACATGGTCTGGATCAAGGACAACCATCTCGCTTTCTCCTTCAGACTCGTCTTCACTCAATTCTTCGTCGTCGCCATCTTGATCCACGTCTTCATCCTCCCCAACATTACCATCCTCCACATCATCAAGGCCAGTATTAAAGTCTGCATTTCCTGCCAATATGGTTTGTCCTAAACCCTCAGGTAAATCCAGACTTGGTATATCGATGTCAAAGTTGGCAGTTGGAACAATCCCTTCACTTTCTGCTCCTGTGACTGTTGTGTCTGCATCACTTGGGTCGCTTAAACGAAAGTCCTTCAAAGCTTTCACAGTTAATTTACTAACAGCATCACCTAATGACTTCTTAGACCCCTCAGAACCCTTTGAACCCGCTGAAGCAGGCCTTTCTTCCGCTGCTTTTGACTCTTCTTTGGCATCAATGTTCTCGTTATCCGCCATCTTTGCTTTCTTCTTCAAAACTCTACCACCGTTGTCATAGTAACAACAATACGCGAGCCTGCGATCTTTCTGTCAAAATAACATGACGTCATATTCTACCTCGTATTGAAGCCGAGGCTATTACGTCATGAGTGAGACTGCGATACAAACCGCTGAGTTAGTGACGTCATGCAGATGTTTTCCGAGTCTTCGTCAGTCAAAATGGAGGAATAAGATTGTACAACCTTAGAAAACACGCAATCTGAACGCTTAAAAATCCCTTAAAGGCAATACAATGGGTAGCCTTTTTAGCAGCAATGTTGAAGGTGTTGAAGAAGTGGATTCTTTATCGTCAGGATCGTATAGATATCCTCCAATAACAGGTAAAAGACACGGTATTTCTGTGCTGTTACTATTGTTAGTTATTCGTTCCTTGATTGCTTATGCATCATAATGTTTGTGTTTAGGGAGCTACTTCGCCGATCATTTCATCATGGGCGGCTCTAGATTTGATACTACACAACCAGAAGCTTATCTGTTCGGGGAGAACAGTGATCTGAATTTCTTAAGTCCAAAACCAGTTCCTGTAAGTTATCTTTACCAAAAATTTGACTACGTCTGTATAGATTCCTACGACAAGAAGATAAATAACTTCCTCTATTAACAATTTCTGCCTTAGTTTATTAACTATTTGAATCATTTTTTTCTCGTAATTCCACGAATTAACATTTAAATTTTCTTTACAAGTATAGCCATACATGAACAAGGCCTTATGTAACCTTAGGCTCACATAAGCTTAATTAGAGAATTGGTTTTTTACATTTTAAAATTAAGCCATTTGTTTTTAATTATTATAAATCCCAATTTTTCCGTCTTCGCCGACTAGACTAAAGATAAATAAACAATAATAATAAAATCATTTGAATTCCTTGATTAAATATCAGCTATAACGTTTATCTTTGGTTGTTGATTCAACGATTTTTTTTTCAGCCGATGTCAATTTTTAAGAGTTTGAAAATATTATTACATTCATTAACAAGGTTTTTGTGTTTTGTTGTTGTAAACATTTAGTTTCCATACCCATCTCCACATGGGAATGAACCTACCAAGACACTACGTAGTTTAGTGAACTTGAGAAAAGATTCGCTCAAGCTTGTCAGGTATATATGCATGACATACATATATATATTGTGTGTCTCCATCAGTGTTGAAGCTGTGCAGCTTGCAACTACCAAGTTTGCAGAATTTACTGTTTTTCCCCCAATTCTGTTTCTGTACTTGGGGATTCCCCTCAAAAGCAGAACCACATCTAAGGCCCCGTCCACACTATGCCGGATAAATTTGAATCTGAATTTTTATTTATTCGGTTCCATTTCGAAAATTCGTTTTCAGTGAAGAATTGTTCTGGATTCGCCTGGACTAGTGTGGACAATAGGCCTAACTGAATAAATAAAAATTCGGATTAAAATTTATCCGGCATAGTGTGGATGGGACCTGAGAAAATCCTGGATCTGTCCCCCACATTATTATTGTTATCTTCATCATTATTGTTATTTTAAAATCATGATTATCATAAAACTTTTTCTTATTTACTATAATAATTTATCAAGATGTGACAGCTCTGATGATGACGATGACACATATCACATTCAGTTTATTTTTGATGCTGATGTGAATTGTTCTGTCACGATATATTACCAAGCAACAGAGGATATAAGCACAGGAGTAGCTGTGTAAGTATTCTTCAATTGCACATTACATCAACGTGGCCATGTTGGTGCCATTGAACAAAAGATTATTAGCATCCATTGTTAATGGCACCACAATGGCCGCCATGTTTTTGTCTTTTGACTCTCTTGGGAATGCTTGCAACTCATCAATTGGATAACTTTAGTTGATGTTACACACATTTAAGCTAGTCTGTCTGTTATTATATTCAGTCTTTTTCTTTTCTTTTCACACAGTTACACATCAAAGGACCCAAACATGACATCACCAAAATGTTGTTACAAGAAAGGAGCTGGACAGCTGTTTAGTAATTCCTTGCGTCATCGATTCAAAGTGTCCCAATTTTCTGAAGAAGAGGTATATTTTTYCCCCCTTTACATCCATTTTTATCCAATTTCCTCTTCCATTTTAATTTTAATTAGCTACAAACACTTTGACTTGACTCCCAGTACTAAAAATAATGGCTGCTCTATACTGCAGTTGGTCATAATGACTGGCCATAATGGAAGAATAAGCACCTGTAAGACCAGTTAAGAGAACTGGCCTAAAAGGCATTTGACCAAACTACTGCTAAATTCTATTTGATTTACTTTACTTTCATTTTCTTACGTTTTTTATTTACAGTTGGCCTATGATCCACTATCAAGTACACATATACCTATTGTGATACAAATAGATGTGGCTGATGAGGGTAAGTGAACTGCCAATCAACAGTGAGTGACATGTCTGTCAGTAATAATGGCATGCAGTAATTAAAGGGCTCTCCTGCGAGGTTCAAGCCACACACACACACTATCAATACATTCTCTATTTACAACACACAACGCTAAACTCCTGCAAGGTTCACTCCACACGCACATGCTATCACTACATTCTCTATTTACAACACACAACACTAAACTCCTGCAAGGTTCACTCCACACACATGCTACCACTATGTTCTCTATTTACAACACACAACTCTATGTGAATTTTCATGGAGTGAGAAAAATCAAATGTATTACATAGCTAACTCAAGTCTATAAATTTGAAGTTAAAACCATATCTTAGTACCCTGTCTTATACTTTTCTATTTCTTTAAGAATTCCTTGGTCATTCCCACATTACCATGGCATCAATTGAACATACATCTGATGGTGTTTACATACTGAAGCCAATAAAACAAAAACAAATGGTAAGGTAATTAGTTACACCAAAACTGAACAACTATTGTAGTACATTTATTTCATGTCATTATATAGATATTAATACCAAGCCAATAAAACAAAAACAAATGGTAAGGTATTAAGTTACACCAAAACTGAACATCTACTGTAGATTATATTATACAGTATTAGTAATTACTGACTAGTTGATTATTGCATGTCATATAAATTAATACCATGGTGGGCCAAATTTGAAACCAGCCCTGTGGCTGTATAAAGGATTACACTGTGTAATGAAAAAGTATACTTAACTGATGTTGCAGACATTCATAAGTTATGTTTATTAGTACTTTTGGGAAGCACCGGTGGTGTGCGCTGCTAATGCGCCGCCTCTCACCAATGCGGCCTGAGTTCGAGTCCTGCCGATCTCAATGTCGTATGTGAGTAGAGTTGTTTGTTGGTTCTCTCCTGTGCTTCGAGGGTTTTTCTCGGGGTTCTCCAGTTTTCCTCCCTCCTCAAAAATCAACTCCTAAATTCTAATTCGATCTTTGGGCTTTCACCTAGTTTTATAGCCTAGCTCTGTTGTGATTGTCCCACGCTGTGATACAACAGCGAAAAGCTTTGTAGATTTTTTTTGTAGACTTCATCACAGTAAAGTTAACCCACATAAAACATGTAACTCGCTTCAACCAAGTATTTTGATAAGGAAACAATCCTAGCTTCTAGGCTGAGCATATTTTAAAATGTATTATGATGTCAAAAAAGCGATTGAAAAATCTTGAAAATAACATGGATGTACACACAAGAAAGGTGGTGATTCTGGAGGATGGAGCTTTGCGAGGATGATTGTAATGATGATAATGAGCAAGATTAAGTATATATAATAATGTATAAACCTACTACCCTTATTGATAATCTTGTTTTGAATGACTAGGTTGATGGCCTTTGTTTCTTACTACAAGAAATCTATGGTATAGAGAACAAGTCTAGCGATCAGCATGTCTCGAAGGTATGTTTTACGTAATATACACAGTATGAGTGGCTGTGTTGTATCTAATACACCTCGAGTTTGTATATCGAATACAACACGAACACAAATTCTGTAGATTGCTTGTCAAACGTCTAGGTTAGTTCCTTTGTGTTTCACTAATATTTTCAAAATTAAAGTGAATCTGGCCAAGAAAATCCAACTTAAAGTTTATGCAAATGAACACAATTTTGTATCAGATTTACAACACTCTTCATGGTTGTGATTTCTGTTGTGTTTTCCTCATGAATTATTAATGAGTTTGACAAAGTAGATTTAAATACTGTAGAAAAATCAGAGGTTAATAAACTCAAATATCAGCCATTTGTTAATGTATTTTTTTTGTTATCACTAGGATGATGATGATGATGATGAGTTAGACCTTGAGGAGACAGGCCTAGAATGTGTGATATGTTTAAATGAAATGCGTGATACTCTTATCCTACCCTGTCGACACTTGTGTCTCTGTAGAGGTTGTGGTAAGTTTCATTTCATTTTCACTTTTTCAATACTATTTTGACTTCAGCTTTTAACAATTGTACTGTATAGAGATTATCAAGAGCTGGATGTTATTTGTATTCATAAGTCTGCATTTACACACTATTGGACAAATTTTTGAGTGGTCAAAAAATTGGCCTGAAAATACCATTTACACTGAACTGTCTCTTTAATTGTATTACAAATATGTTGTGTTTACATGAAACTGGATATAAATTTGCACAGCTCAGTATACAAATTTTTGTTTGGATAGCTCAGTCCCATGTGAATGAAACCCCTAACAACTCTTTGACCTGTTAAACATTCATGTGGTAACATGTAAGCGCAGCCTGTTATAGTTATCCATGTCAGCAAACAAGCAAGTCCTTGAGTGTGCAAGGGATTCTGGTTATAGTAGTAAATTATGCTCATAATCTGTTTATTCCAAACGTAATTGAAATACTCAGAAATTAAAACATTTGCTTTAATTTTCAGCTGAATCTCTTCGTTACCAGTCAAGCAATTGCCCTATTTGCAGATCAGGTGAGTCTTAATTCTTTTTATGATTTTAAACCTTTTGTAAGTTCAAGCAACGTAAAATTTGAATTTTGGATCCTAACTTTTTTTGTTGTTGCTTTTTTTTTTTATTCATTTGCTAGCTTTTCATGCACTACTGCAGATATGTGCATACATCAAAAAGACTGGTCCAGATGGAGGGAAACGCCAGGTAAAGAAATAGTTATGATAAACCACAGTGTTTAAGCTGTTCAAGCAAATCGTTGGAAAATATGCATATCTCCGTTGGAAAATATGCATATCTCATTAAACTCTTGCTCACTCAGTTGTATTTTTCTAATATAGAGCTCTTGTGATGGGGAAGAGCACATACCAGGCTATGAACAGATACCTCTAGTAGAAGCCCTGAATGGTAGAATTGCACCAGATAACATACCAGAAGGTACGTAGTACTAAAAAATCTATCTATGGCGTCTCCAAATCCACAAATAACTGCCCAACTAAATAGGAAAAAAGGAAAATTTGGGATTTTGTAGTTAAACTTTTGTGGGGGTCGGCCCCCTCTCGCTATGCCTCTATGCAGCTATGCCTCTGGGCCCGATTGTCAAAAGGCTATCCACCCTTCGTACAACCGGGTCCTTGGAACTATAGGCAGTAGCAGATGTTGTGGACTTCTGGTATTAGATAATAAGCAAAATTATATCTTCTTGAATCTGAACAGAAGCCATAGCGCGCATGCGCAGAAGATCCTCCAGCGTTCGTTCGTCAGGGCGTAGAATTCCTTCCCGTGCTGGCAGTGCAAGAAGCCATCGTCGTGTAGAGCGTGCCACATCAGCAAGATCGTCTCTGAGACATGTACGTCCAGATACAGCATCATCAGAGCCGTACTCTGTACAGACACAAGAACTGGAACCCGTGCAGAGTGAGGAGCATGTGATTGCTGTAGCAGAATGTAAAGGGAAAGACCAGGACACAGTCCAGGAAATTGCTGAGGAGGGTAGGTCATAAGCCATGCTGGTAGTAGTACAACCAAGGGTTTACCGATATAAGATTCGTATTAAAGAGGAGTTGTTGTCGTATAATAAAGATTTTTCTAGGCTATACAAAGTTACCTATAATCGTATTACACAGGTTTTTTATAAGCTGTGGTCGTATGATAAAGGTTGT
>NW_022259058.1:490387-522384 GCF_009602425.1 Actinia tenebrosa | reverse complement strand
AGTGAGATTGTGATTTCTGATTCGTGATTCAGAAAACAGAAATGCGATTTCTGATTCGGGAAACGGAAATCCAAAATCCTACATTCTCTCCTTCAAACTTGTATTTTCGCCTATGCAATATACCTAGGCAGTGCCGAAAAGTAAGTTTTCTGATTTCTGAAACAGGAATCTAAAATAACACTTGTACAATTCCTGATTTCTGATTCCAATAATCAGGTTGGCCGCAAAGCATCCTGATTCTTTTCCCATTAGCCTTATTTTTCTTCTTACTTTTCGTTTTCTATATCCCTATTTTAATATGTAACGGCAGGCTGATGGAAGTTTCTAAATAAAATAAAATAAAAAATCAATATTCATCCATCATCATCTGTTGCTGTTGTGGGTCAACTATATAGCGCCAACACCACTTTTGTCCAGTGTCATCTGCCTGGACAGATCGAATTGCCTCATCAAGCTGAGTGGATGTACCTTCAAGGTCTCGGGACACACAGTCCTTCCATCTCATCCTTTGGCAACCCCTTCTTCTATTGCCCAAGGGGTTCCACTGCAGTAGATGTGATGGAATCCTAGCTGATGACATTCTGGCCACATGGCCAAACCATGTTAGATGTTTTCTGTGCAGGATACTAACAAGGTTGGGTTGCAGTCCAGTACGATGATATAGCTCTTCACTGGACACCCCATCCATCCAGCTGATTCCTAGAATTCTGCACAAACATCTGTTATAGAAGGATGCATATTGCATGTACATGTATTCTTCGATTGCATGTTACATCATCATGACCATGTTGGTGCCATTTGACAAAATATTTCTCATCCATTGTTAACTGCACCAAGATGGCTACCATGTTTTTGTCTTTTCACTCTCTTGAGAATGCTTGCAACCCATGTTTAAAGACCACTAACATCATTCTTTTTACTAGATTATTAAATTTGATGATGATGATAATTGGTATACTGCTGAACTGAATGGCAAACCTGGTCTTGTGCCAGCAAATTACATTGAATTGAAGCCTTATAAGTAAGTGGATTTTGGAAATCCAAGTTTGTATTATTATATACATATCCTTTTATCTTTTTATTGTACACTCCTTGGTAACTGAATATTATGATGCTAAATAATTGTCAAAGTCTACCCTCAGGCCCATCGCTAAGGGTACCTTTGTAGGAGTGCAATATAATGTTTAGCATTATTTTTGTTTTTTTAAGAAATGGCATAACTAAGATTAGTAGAAAAACAAACCTCCCCTTTTAAGATCCTAGCAATCTGCCTGACCCCTGACCAAAATGAGTCTGTTATCAAATTAAGATATATATATATATATATTATTATTATTGTTATGTAGCAGTATTGCAATAATTTGAAAAATGGTCAGTTGCTCAAGTGTTTGAGATCTTTAGATCACATCTTCAAGTTCTTTCGATATACACCTACTTGCAAGAAGGTTGTCATACAAGAATAGAATATTTGTAATTCCGTGAGAAAGGAATTCAATAAAAGACAAAAGAAAAAGTTCAGCTTCTCAGTGATTTTCGTTCTATTTTTGTATGACAACCTTCTTACAAGTAGGTGTATTCATTAGAATTTTTTTTTACATTTAAACTTGCACATTTGGTTCCAATTTGTTACGTCATAATAGATTGTCAAGAACATAGTCATTTGTTTTTCTCTTTATCTTGGCCAAGTTTCAAAAGTTTAATCTTGAAATTAAAAAAAATTATTTGAACCATAGCAATTTAGGAGACTTTTTGCCCTTTAGATAACTATGATAATTAATGGAAGATTTTTTGGGTGCTTCATATAGTTGGTATCATGGAAAAATATCAAGAAAAAATGCTGAACATTTACTGATGAAACAAAAATTTGATGGAGCATTTTTGATAAGAGAAAGTGAAAGCACACCAGGTTAGTAAACTTTATCAAGGGGAAGGAGGGGGAGGGGGAGGGGGGAGTGGAAAGTGGGGACCTTGAATGGGCATTTAAGCTCCAAACATGCATCCCCATACATTTTCTCTTATTTTGCATTGGATCCAATCCCATTAGAAACAGAAGGCCAAAATAAGAGAAAATGTATAGGGATGTTTTGTATTAAATTAGCTATATCTCAGCTGGTTTTGCTATGAAAATTATCCACACTGAATTTTAATTTTACATGCAGTTTTTTTTTTTTGGATATAGTACCTTAGTATTTTGTTATGATTTTTTGGCAATTTTTTCTTTCAGGAGATTTTTCGCTTTCAGTAAAGTAAGTAGTATAATTTAATTCAATGATTGAAATTATAATTATCCTTTTTGTTGTAGTCGTTGTTGTCGTTAGAACATAGAAACTCAGGGGTGGGGGAGGACAAGAAAACTGTCTGCAGGCTTAAGTTATAGTGGGGAATGAAATGATATGTTTTGCATTCTTTATGTTCTAATTCAACATATTGAACAGCAAAGGTGAAAATGTCTAAATACTATGTATTTTTTGATTTAGATTCCAAGGTAATGTTCAGCACTTCAAAGTCCTAAGAGATGGAGCTGGCAAGTACTTTTTGTGGGTTGTCAAGTTTAATTCTCTTAATGAACTGGTGGATTATCATCGTACATCATCTGTCAGTAGATCACAGACAATTTACCTTAAAGATATGGCAGGTGACAACCCAAGTGAGGTAAAAAATCAACAAGATTTTCCTTAAAGTGTTTCCTAGTCATGCCTCAGGGGCGGCAGAACCGGGGGGCCCCCACTAATTTTGGTTCATATGAAAAATAAATGCATATATTTCATTTTTATTACTGTTATTAAGTTATTGCAGTGCCCCCCCAAAGATTTTTTGCAGTGCCCCCCCCAAAGAGTTTCAGCTTCCACCGCCCCTGTGCCTGCATGCAAAATTATATAACGTGATGGCAGCCATGATAGGAGGCAGGAACAATAATATCATTAAATCTGATATAATCTCATTTACGTGATAAAGAACTCAGTTTACCAGGGAAAAAAGACTATTGTAGTGCCTCCTACCATGGCTTATTGTATTTTATAAAACATTTCTGGCCAAATTCTTAGAGTTAAGTTGACCCTTTTGTTCACCTTACAGCTTACTTTTTCAGCATACTTTCAAACTATTTAGTTCAATTTAAAGCACTACATGCTCATATTGGATATTATTGCTATTGATTATTAGGAAAGATACACAGCGGCATATGATTTCTCTCCTGAAGAGGAGGGTGAACTGTATTTCAAAAAAGGAGACATAATAGTTGTAATAGATAAAGAGGACGTCAACTGGTGGAAGGGAAAGAACACAAGCACTGGTAACATTGGTCTTTTCCCAGCTAATTATGTCAGAAAGTAACATTTTGTGTTCAAAATAAGGTACATTACATGACCAATGTCACTGGAGACTGACCACCCATTATTTGGTGTTTGGTTTGTCCAGATCATGAATTAAAAATAGGAGCCTTTTAAAATGTATTTGTAAAAATTCAGTAAAAATTCAGATTTATTCCTAAAAATGATATTTATACGCGCCCCTTCTCCCTCTCATTTCTGGAAATATATTTCAATGCATTGATTGTTATTTATTGTTCTCGGCAGCCCCCGCACTTGTTAATTAGTGTCTGAAATTATTTGGGTTGCAGCTAATTATAATACTAGTATGTAATAAATTAGGCATTCTTGTGGGTTTGGGGAAAAACTGGGGGTTTGGGGGAACTTTGGAAATTTTTTTTTTGCTAGGTCCCATTTTTCTCCCAAGCATGTATAGTTGAAACAGGAACCCCAAAACCCTGATTCTTTCTCAAACCCATCACAAGAATGCCTGTTCTGCAGGCTAGTAATAAATTAGGATTTGAATTGTTAATGTTAGGAAACTGCAGCAATATTGTACATAAATATTATGCTGTTAGAAGTGCTAGATGTAGGTATTAGCCATCCAGCACTTGGGAATTGTCAAGGGCAAGGCTGGAACTTGAGAATGAATAAATCATGAATGTTCTGATGTTTGAACAGGTCATGATTAAAAAAAAAACCTGGACAAGAACGACTTCACTGGGGGTAAAAAGATCCTTAAGCAAAATTTGCTTCATTGTATTTCAAAGTTTTAATTAAATATTTAGGTTCAAAAAAGAAAATTATAGAAGGGCTTTAAGTTGTGATCATATTATTTTCTCAGTTCAATCACTAATAAACTGCTAAACTAATCAAAATATACATCAATATTATGATAAAAAGCTACGGTCCCTAAAATCATCACAGTATTTTGAACAAGACCCAGAAGTTTTTTTTAATGATGACATGACGTCATATATTTAAAGTTCTCACGACAAAAAGATTTTTCAAAAAAAATCTTGGCTAAATATGGACACCCATTTTGCTATACAGGTTGATCTTGTCTCATTACCCATACAGCTATAACTGCATGATGTGACAGACCATTTAATTTCCAACTTCTTGAGAGTAAAATTATTTCCTTGCATTATATACAATAGACCTTTTGTTGTTCATTGCGGAAATTTCAGACCATGTGATGCCACTACCTTGGAGTTGATTCTTTCATGTGCAAATATTTTGACATGTTTGTCATAAAAAAACAATTTTCAATGGAATGTCATGTGATCTGAAATGGGCTTTTTGCATACAAAGGTCTATAATATGTGTGCATGTACTATATGCACAAGCATTGATGGCAAAGAAAGAAATAATACTCAAGAGAATGACACATGATCTTGTAATTTTTGATAGGTCAAACTAGAGTCCAACTATTTTAGTGTTACGTTAGCTAGTTTAGCTAATACTCAATCTGTTTTGAATATTAAGTTAAATTGTCAATTTTTCATCCCAGGTTTTAATAAACACATTAGTTGGTCTGTTCATATTTTGTGAGTGTTTTTCAACAATATTTTTTATGATACTTATTACTAAGCTAAGAGTAGGTTTTACGTTTTACTCCGCATGAAACAAAGTTGTATAATTAGTGAGTAACAGAGTCAAAGTCAGAAACATTAGGAGATCGATCATTTATGGTAGCTGCACCTAATTTGTGGAACAGGCTACCTTTGGAGGTCAGGACAGCTCCAACTGTGGCTAATTTAAAGAAATTATTGAAAACCTTTTTATTTAAGATTGCTTTCACAGATTTTTAGTTATCGTTTATATCGCTAATAATTTTATACTATAGTTTTTAATCATATTTTTTTAATTTAAGCCAAGGTCAAACGTCGAACTTCACATGAGCCAAACCTAATTACATCAAAGAAGACTGCCTTGTTATCCATTGTTTCAATTAGGTTCGGCTCATGTGAAGTTCGATGTTTGACCTGAGCCTTAGTATAGTTTTAGTTTTTTGAGATTTGCACTATACAAATTCAAAAATTTTTTATTATTATTAAGACAACAGAAGAAACAATAGAATTAGTGTCTACTATGTATTATGCTTCGCATTTTTTACAGGCCAAGTAAATTAATTACTCTAACATAATTAATCTAGCAGGAAATAAACATACACTTGCCATTTCGTCTCCCTATGGGTGCCCTCAGGCCAGCAACAGAAAGCACTAATCTATCTGAGACTGATGACTGGTTATATATTATATCTATGGGAGTAGCCCCCCAGGTCTGGGTGACAGACAGCAAGTTATGGCCATAAGGATTCTCTGGGTTCCCGAGTGCTCACATTTTTACTTTATAAGTTTTTGAAGTATAAAAGGCTGACAAGTGCATGGTCGTTAGTTCATAATAAAAGATTTAGAAGCACATCAAATGGGTTTATTAGAAGAAAAGAATAGATATTGACGTTTTTGTTTGACCTGAATTCGCACTATCCACCTTTATTTGTCAAGAATGAGCAGCCTTGGTCAGCCTTACAACATGACTGGGTAACCTTGTTTTTGTACTCGTCAGCCAATATGAGCAGTGTATTCCAATATCAAACTGGCATGAATAAATTTTTCATTTCCCATTTTTTCTTTTTCCCATTTCTTATTCACTGTCATTATTAATGCCAAGCCGTTGAAATGGAAATCACTTAAGCTACTAATTATTTTGCAAGGAAATTTTTTCACCAGGCTACGAAAATATTGCGTATTTGTACAGGAAAACATGGTCCTTGGTCCGAAAGGAAATGGAATTAAAAATTTTTCCTTGTAAAGCCAAATGACGTAAAAGTTAGATGACGTTCCTACAGTCCAGTGTCTCACGGCCACTAGCAGGGGTGGAAGTATTCGTCGTTTGACGGCGAACAAGCTGAATATTTCGAAAGGATTTATCATATTCATCTCGTCTGATCGAACTTAAAGTCGTATAAATCGTCCATTATGGAAGCTATAGCGAAGCACGACTTCACGGCGACTTCGACCGATGAGTTATCTTTCAAAAAAGGCAGTATCTTAAAGGTAGAGAGTAAACAGTGATGTTGAAGTTTTCAGTGGAAGTTTCTTGTGGTTATAACGACCCCACGATCAGCTCTAAAAGTTATGTCTTTCGTTTTCCTTATTCATTAGGTTTTATACATGGATCCCGATAATCAATGGTATAAAGCCGAACAGAATGGCAAGGATGGTTATATTCCCGCAAACTACATCGAAATGAAGCCTTGCGGGTATGTGTTCAAATTTCACCAATAAAGTTTCAATTATATTATGAACTACTAACTCGTAACTTAATATAAAATTGAATACATTTCTCCTAAGTCGTATTTAGCACCCCTATATTTGTTAATCCACGTATTGTACAGAATGTACGAGCGAAACTTAGATTAATGTATTGTCTACATGTAGGTCATAGGTAAAATAGCACGATTTCGATATTTCCCAAGTGCACAATCATGAATCGTGGACTTGAAGTTCATTAATGCAAGTTTATTATTCCTAACGCTTCCGGGGTAGGAAAAATCCCATATCTTTTTGGAATAAATCTAAAGAATCTTTTGATTGTATTGAGCATTATGCCTGGGTTAAACTAATAAAAGATTTTTTATGCTTCACTGAAAGGCAGGCTATCTAGAATCTGAGCTTCAAAACAATATTTATGRTCCTAAACTTCGTGCTCCATCTTTTTAACTTTTTGCTTGGATATTTGATAAACATTTAAAACAAGTCAGATAGAATATGTCAAAGTTGAAGCTTTTGACTGTCAGGCACTTATTCAACACTTTCATTTCCCTCGATTCTTATATTAATGATTACAATCTCATTGGAAATCCATGTCACATAATGTTCCAGCCCCAGTACACACGCTCAGGCAGAAAGATCAAACAGCCTAATAGGTTGGATTTGTAAGCACCCCTCCCCTGGTAGGGAAAAATCGTAACCCCTCATTTTCTAGTTCTGACACGTTTTGTAATGCAGTAAAATGAGGCGAAAAGTTGAGTTTAAACGCTTTTACCTTCGTCAGTGCTCAAACACACAAGCTATAATATAATATTATGTTCCTGGCTTCGGTAGACATAAGTCTTAGTAATCAATTTTGTTGTAGTATAATACTCATAACCAAATAAAAATTAAAGTGATTTCTATATGATAAAATTATTCAAGAAGGAATATTTCGATTATTCAGCGTTATTTATATATCCAGCTTATTAAATCGTTTCAAATTCGACTTTGTTGTGTTGTGGTTACTAGTCCACAGGAAGTTGTTTCTTTAGTTCAATTTTATAGGCAAGGGAGTACACAGATTTTGTCCATAGCATGCAACAGGATGGAAAAATCGTTTCAATATGGACAATCTTTAGTAGCAGAGATAGAAAATTACTAAAAAATAAGATATTTTGCCACAACTTTGACAAAATGCAAGACAGACAATGACCACATTGTTTTGTTTTCTCAGCTACTTAAATGTGATTAGAGTTCAACAATTATTTCATTTGACACCAATTAGTGGTTTTCAACCAATCATAGGCCAAGATTCAAATTTATGTGCAGTATATTATGAAACTAGATAATCAGGTTTAACTTTTCTTATTTCATAACAAGAATAAATTGGGCTTAGACGACAGGCATCTAGTTTAAGGTGGCTCCACAGGGATCAGTGGATCAGTACATTATGACAAAGTCAATGCTAGGCTCATAATTTTTGATCTTTTAAAAGCTTTTAGAGCCACCTTCATAGGTACAGCAGTTGAAAGAATATTATTTATCATAATGAGTTTGATTGGCCAGGGGTGAAAAAACAACAGATGGCTTTAGCTATTGTTTGTGCCTATGCTTGAAATTACCTTGCCATATGATTGTGCCCTGTAAGGTAACTGGCGTAGAGTAAGTCTTGCATTGTAAGCTTGAATATGAAATAAGAAAACAGGATTAAAATGACTAATTAATGATAATAATAATAATTATTATTATTTTATTTAAAAATATTAATCTATATATACAATATCTAAATATATTTGCAACAAATAAATAAATAAATATAATAATAATGATAATAATAATAATAATAATAATAATAACAACAACAATAAGAAGAAGAAGAACAATAATAATAAAAATAATAACAATAATAATAATATTTTATATAGCATCAATTCATTATGGTAAATTCAAAGCAATACCACATATGAATAGTCATGTAGGTCAGTTAAAGATATGTTGACTTTTATAAAAATGTTTGAAATATGATGCGCACCCTGATTGGCTGGCTATCATGTTTATATCAGAGGGCAGAGTTATGCTTGCACAAAATCATTTTATAATATTTTATAAAAGTAATATAAAATGCCTGCTCCTGTCTCTGTACTGGGATATAAACACTCTGGGAGCTGTAGAGTACTCTTAAAAAATGCCATAACAAGAAAGAGTACATTGAAATTAGTGAATTTCTGGCATTTCAAGATGGGTTTCATACCTTTTGTGTAGCAAACTCTCAAGCATCTCAAAAATTATAAAGAAATGTATGGTTACTAATAATGTCCCTAATAAACATACAATGTCATTTCTTTGTAAGTTGTGATGTTTTTGATTGCTTAAAATTTAGCTGTTACTTAGCCAATCGAAGCCATACTGCAGAAGTCTGTTAATTTTGATGTGCCTTTTCTCGTCATGGAAATAATTTTTTAATAAGATTAATGAATAAGCAATACCTTCTATATATTATATGTTCTCTACTCACTGGCATATACTATACTCCTTTTTAATTAATAAGCAATACCTTCTATAATTATATTATATGTTCTCTACTCACTGGCATATACTATACTCCTTTTTAATTAATAAGCAATACCTTCTATATATTATATGTTTTCTTCTCACTGGCATATACTATACTCCTTTTTTATAGCTGGTTTGTTGGAAAGATCAAAAGAATTGATGCAGAAAGTCAACTAAGTAATAAAAATGATGGAGCATTTTTAATAAGAGAAAGTGAAAGTGCTCCAGGTATGTGCAATATGTATTCAAGTGTGCTGATCATGTCTGATATTGATATTATTATATATGTATGTATATATATGAGTGTGTGTGTATATGTGTATATATACAGTCAATTCAAAAAACGTTGTCGTCGACCGGCTCAAGCCTACACGACTGGACCGAAAGGAATATGGGTAAAAATCACTGAAGCGGTTTAAATATTCGTTCTGAATAAATTGTTCCCGCTAGTAATAAGATAATAAAGGCAAGAAACAATCCATCAAATGCATGTCTTTGGGGTTAAGGAAACAAAAACAAAGTACTTATGATTCAGTTCACAATTTCGAATATATGAAGGCATTTAAAAAACGTCTCCTTCAACACTTCCCGCTCGCTTACGAAGGTTCGTGCTGTAAACAAGGCATAACTAGTCAGATAAGATTATGGAGTCAACTCGGCTTCAATGATTACTACCCAGAGTTCCTTTCGGTCCAGGCGCGTAGGCTTGAGTTGGTCGACGACAACATTTTTTGAATTGACTGTATATTATTATATATAATTTCGATTGTGATTACAATATTTATTTATATTATAATTTTAGTGAATTAGATTAGATTTATTTTATATCATATATATTGTAATGCGCTGCTGATAATTTTATTGAAGCAGCGCAATATAAGTCAATAAATTATTATTATTATTATTATTATATTGCCAAGCGCCATTTTAAACGCTAGAAGTACCTATGTACATTGTCTAGTTTTGTATTATTGTCATATTGTATCATAATGTAACTTGTAATTCAATAGTGTTTATTTACTTTGTAATTATATCTATTTTATAAAGGACTCTATTTAAACTAGCCTGTGCTAAATTAGATGTTCCTGTTAAAAATATTGAATGAAATAAAAAAAAATAACAACATATAATAGAATTCATGAAATTACCCAACCATGGTCCCAAACAAAAATTAACAAAATTCTGTGTGGCTGTTGACTCGAAAGTTTTAACTCTATCAACAGCCACACACACATCCATTTTTTAGTTAGTTTGAGTTTTGTAAAATGAATATGTGGGTGAATAAATAAACAGGTCTAACAGGTAAATTTTTGTCTTGCAGGGGATTTTTCACTGTCTGTCAAGTAAGTGGTTGTAATTTTAATGATTGTTATTTTGATTTTTGTAATTTTAACGATTGTAATTTTAATGATTAGTTTTAATGATTGTGTTATAACAATTTATTTTGGTTAAGATTTCTAATGGTTTTCAATGTTTTCTGTGTTCATACAAAATTGGTCTATTTGATGGTAACCCAGCAGCTAAACCAAAGATTGGTTGAGGCACTTGATATATGAGTGCACACAGCACAGGCTTCCAAGTTTTTTTTTTTCATTCCTATCCTAAATTTAATGGTCATTCTAATTTTTATTTTGTTTTGTAAAAGAAATTAAAAGTGTGCCAGCTAGCTGTGTGCAGTTATGAAGCACTTGAGAGCCAGTTCATTACATGTCCTGCTTCATGTTGTTAACACTTCTTTTGTGTTCTGCCACTCCCTGTTTGCTCTATTAGAGCACATGACACATACATACATTTTCTATTTTCTTCAATTTTCTCCACCTGTTGTGGGACTAAACTTATTAATTTTTATTATTATTAAGTTTTATGATATTATTTACATGCAAGTCTTTTCTTATAACTATTATAAGCATCTGTTCTTATCAAAAATACTATTATTATTATTAATTTAATTTCTATTATATGATAAAATAGATTCCAAGGCAATGTTCAGCACTTCAAGGTTCTAAGAGACGGAGCCGGCAAGTACTTTTTGTGGGTTGTCAAGTTTAATTCTCTTAATGAGCTTGTGGATTATCATCGTACATCATCTGTCAGTAGATCACAGCAGATATACCTTAGAGATTCTAACAAAGAGGTAAGCTACATTACTGATTATGCTGTTAATGGATGACTTGTGCTAACAGGTTATGTGACCCCACCACATTAAAATGAGCAGCTGTGTCAAAATTAACACCAGAAAGGAAAAGAGAACCTTGATATTAGTAAGAAGACAAAGTTTCAGATCATAATGTTGACTATAGGAGAGGTGACATTAAAATATAAAATCAAATATTTTATAAGGATTTGTGTGTGATAGTGATGATTCATTGATGATGGTGATGATGATGATGATTATTATGATGCATGAAGTTGATGATGCTAAAGAATAATGGTGATGATAATTATGATGGTTATGACTATACAGTCATTACTGATGGTCACGATAATGACCAGTAATGACAATCATGATGATAATGGTGGTAATGATGGTGATGTTAATGATCCTGATGAATTATAATAGTGATGATCATGATGCATGTTGTTTACGATGAGATCGATGATGTTGAATCATGATAATTTCAATCATGTATAAATGATGACAATAATGTTCCATAATCTCATTGTTTTCTATTTACGTCAGCCCGACCAACTACGTGTCACAGCTCTATTTGATTTCGAAGCTCAAGAAGATGGGGAAGTTAGCTTCAAAAAAGGCAGCACTATCGTGGTTTTGGAAAAAACTGATCCCAATTGGTGGAAAGGCAAAGTTACGAGCACTGGTCACACCGGCCTCTTTCCGTCAAACTATGTACAAACCTCTTAATTATCTTACCACACCTTTTACAGAATTCTTATCTGCTTTGATGCCACTAAGAGAATCAAGGCAGAGATATATTTTTTACTACTGAAAAGATTTAATTTACTATCTACAGTATGGTGTGTGTTATGCATAGGAGATCACCAATCTTGAGTACAATTTGGAATTGACAGGTAAAAGTGATGTTTCAAAAGTTTTCCAAAAGGGGATGAGCGTTGAGATGAGTGTAATTTGAGAACRTTCAAAACATCACAAATATCTTTCAATAATATTCTAAGTTGTATGAGAAGATTGTGCTTTTTTTTTTGTTATATTACACTCAAGAAAAATGAGCAACTTAATTGGTTCTCTACAGAGTACAATCTTACGATTTAATTGTACTCCTCTTGTCCAATCAGAATCAAGTAATTTTGTTGAGTGTATTATAGCTAGGTAGATTAACTGGTTTAATTTAGAACTCTATCTGTGTCATTATGAGGATGTGCATATTTGATTTTTTTGAGCCAGCTTAAGTTTTTATTGGTATGTTCCAAGACTGTTCTAGACTGACGAGACTAATGAGATTGGGACTGTCAAAATAGTCTAAGCCAAACTCAAATTATGCCTGTTAGGTCAGTGTCTGTTAAAATTCACCAACAAAGGCAGAAAGCTGTTTATTTTGCAGGGGGGGGGGGGGGGGGACATATGTGGCACTAACTGTGTTTTTTTGATATTGCCACATATTCCCCCCCCCCCCCTTCCCTGCAAAATAAACAGCTTCCTGCCTTTGTTGGTGGATTTTAACAGACATTACTGATTATTATTTTATTCCTATGATTGAACATTTTAGAGTTAGGTTTACACCTCAAAGTTAACAGCAAAGATAAAAAGAAAAATATGAACAAAAAAAACAAAACAACAACAACAACAATATACAGTACCCTGGTACTAACCATTTTTTTACCTCTGAAATCTTCTAAGTTTTTAAAAAAATATTGAAAAAATAAAACTAACATTTGTAGGATTCCAAAATGTTTTAAGACGGAAATTATTTTGAATTTCTTTTTCCAGCTACAAGTTTATTGCTTGGTTATGATTCTTTCCAATAAACATTGGTAGTATATCAGAATAAACTAGAATTCTGGCCATCCCAGGATTCCAAAATAGAAGAACTTAGCGTTTCTGAAAATTTGAATTTAGTGCTTGACATCTTTTGTTATTTTCCATTTTGTCATATAGAGTTTTAACAAATAGATTTAACATTATTTTTGAACCCATTTTAATAGTTTTTATCAAAGTTATTAGAAATTAAAGCAGGCAAGGAATATTATTTAGTGTTTATAACTAGTAAAGCAATATTTTTTAAAAGTTGTAAAAAAATATTTTTTTGCAACAATTCAATAGGAAGGTACTTTTATGTTTTTTTATTGGATGGGAGGCCATCAGTAAAAAATTTGACTTTGTGATGGGTCAAACATTTTTTTACAAAAGCTAGAGGAGGGCTGACTCAATAGGATGGTCTTAAATATCTTACTGAGTGAAAGGAGAAGGGATTCAACCATGCTACAACCATTTWAAAAAAAGTTTACTGCAAATCTTGTAAGCTGGCAAAATGCTTCAGCTAACATTTAAAGATCTGACGCTCAAACTATTTACTATCTGCTGCTCATTGATTTGAAACTGAAAATCGAATAATTTGCTTGGTGTTCATAAATTAGTAGTCTCCTTTAGGTGGTCACTATTAGTGTCGTCATGCAATACTCATGTAGATACTCTAACAGGGGAGTGAGCATTGTATGATGACACTAATTGTTGGTTTTCAACCATTCCCAAGAGAATTAAATAACAAAAGACATGGCAGCCATGTTGGAGGATATAACATTAACAATTCTTTTGATAAGTTCCTCCAACATGGCCGCAATGAAAACCATCAATGCTAACTTATTTCATATGCTTAAAAAAAGTGTTATTTACTCTGTTTTAATGTGCTTGACATATCAGTTGTGCATTGGTATTAGGAGTTAGAGAATTGAATATTTTCATAAATAATTGATATGAATGATTTTTGATGTAGCTTAAAATAATCATAATAGTATAACTTTAGTTTTTTGAATAATAAATAAAGCAAGAAAAAATGGTTTGTCGTGATGAGATTAACCACTGAATCGTAACTCAAAAAGTAGCAGATATAGTGAAATTAAAGATTAGTATTTAGGGGGTGCTAGGAGTGTCGGGCCTTGGAGGGGATGGATATGATTTGTGATCTCCCACCCCACCCCACTATACACCCACAAGCAACACCACAGCGTTTATTATTAAGCAATCTCACAATATAGCATTTTGGATATTATTCAAACTTTTGGTTTAACGAAAAAAAGCTTAATAGTTAAGTTGATAGTAATCTTAACATTTTTTTAATCTTAAACGATTCATTCAAATTTAACATAGTTGCTCAAATTTCAAAATTTTGACTTTGATTTGGTATTTCTAATTCTTTTTAATTATTTAGACAGTTAAAATTTGCCTTTTTAAAGCGATTAATTTTTTGTTAAATTATTTTAAAAGGAGTAATACAAACAAGCAGTCAGCAGTACAAATCTTCTTGTCTACAACTATTGACAGAACTGTAGCACTAAAGCTCAATTTWAAAAATGTTTGCGTGAGAAACTTAAATACAATTACATACTAACCTCGATGGAAGAATTGTGCTTCGTGTACAGCCGAGCTTAGCGTCGTAGCTATTTGATATTCCATGTCTCCCAAGAGGTTTTTTCGACGACTTCTTTGTAAACTAATCTTCGCCATTTTAAAACTCCCTCCCAATGCACTCCAGCAAGGAATCATGGGACAAGGCTTGCAAGGAATGACGTCATTTTACGATATGACGTCATAATAAGTCATGACGGCATAATCACTTTGTATCGGGAAGCGATCCGAATGGTTTCACCCTAATGATTCGGATTTTTCAAGCTTCGGTGCTTGTTTTACTTGTCCTTGATGTAGTGAATGCGTATCCCTTGTCTTCGTATCAAACGTATTTTCGACTCTTTGGGCGGCATCTGCGAAAGGTAAGCGACTTGCGCGACTGTTCTATAAAACCTCGTACGTTTTCGACCGAACTGATATTGTCTGTAAGCTATGGAGATCCAACTTTTACAGAGAGCGCGAGTAAAAAAGTTAAAGAGCTAATTAGTTAGTCGGATTACAATTTATAGCTAAGGAGTCACGCACTATATTTTTGTAATTTTTTGCTTGAGAGAAACATTTTGTGCTTGCTACTGACCGAATGTTCTTTCAGAGGCGGGCAATATCAGATACAATAAAGAGCTGCAGTCATTGGAAGATCAATCACTCAGATGATCCTGATATTACTGACGTGGTTGTTGCTCTACACAATAGCGTAAGTGGTCAAACAGACAAAATATCCTCGGTAAAAAGTGATTTGCTTTTTTGAAATATTTTGTGATTTAACTTAGCCTGTGAAAAAACTTTTTAAAACAGATTAAGGTGTTTCTGCTGCAATTTTTTAATCGAAAAAAAAATCCGAGTTCCAGGGGCGGGATTCGACTAACTCTGAATGTGTAGTTGTTTCTGGGACAAGATTTCAATTCCATCGACACTAGGAAACCTGCTGTAACGCAACGGATGGCTCGCTGATTGTCTGAGGGGAAACCATAAATAGCTGAGTATAGATGGAATACTGTGTCTTGTCCCGAACCATTGGATATATATATACTAATAAACCCGAGATTCCTAACTTTGCGCAAGCTAACATTTTTTGGTGCTCGCTGCATTCAAGGCTTCAAGTGTGAAAAAAATATCAACGGCTCTTCAATGTCAGACCATGATCAAAATAAAAGAACCCAACCTAGGATACAAGATAGAAGCGGTATGTACTATCCTAAATGATAATATGACAATATTGTATTTTAATTATGAAATATTTCAAACTATATATCATTATTTTAAGGCGACTTCTAGCTTCGACGCTCGTAGCCTGTTGAAATTCAACACCTTGTGTGATATTAATACGCGCACTTATTGCTCCACCTAACAATCCAAAAATAATTTTTTTTCATTAGGGAGCGATGAAAGAGGTATTATTTTCCATAGCTGTATCTCCATTGCATTTCCACCACGATTCACGCGTGCGCAGACACACATGTCTGCTATCAACCTGGACTGAAGACGCCAACAGCTACGTCACATGTAAGATTAAAATTCCAGTCTGGCCGAATGGACTGTTCTTCTACAATTGCAGATCCTGTAAGTCATGAGTGTTAACTAAAAAAGCATATAATAGGCATTACGCACGGTACGGCACGGTACCCTTGAAGATTACCGATCACATTGCGCAATATTTGTAATTCAGATCTGGATATTCGCGTTGCATTACAGTGTAAGTACAGACAGTTTAACAGACTTAAACGCAACTTTCTAGCTAAAGAAGAGATTTTGTATCGATGAAAAATTAACGGGCCGAGACATTTTCCCTTATAACTGTGACGGTGCCGACAGAGCTGAACAGGGAGTTTTGCGCACAGTGATTGGTTCAAAGAGCGCGGTCGTCAATGGGCGCCCATGAGAATGCCGTGTCGTACACATTAGTGCGCTACGTCTGTCTCACGATTATCCTAGAAAAAGTTTCGAAAAAAGAAAGGCGCGCGCGCGTGTAGTATCTGACTTGACAGCTTGAAGCGCTCCAAATCAACCCTACATTATGTGCGACTTTCTTCTTAGATGCGATTGGTCAAATGACTGTCACTCAACGTGAAAATGATATGGGAACTCAGATACGTCTACACAATACAGGGCCTGTGAGTACAACCTATTTTTCATAGAATATATACTTAACAAATTGAAATCAGTTTTTTGTGTCTGTCTTCTAATTGACGATAAATTGGGTCATCACATTGTTAAAGTAGTGCGGATCCATTATGTTCGGCTCATGTGAAGTTCGGCGTTTGACCTTAGACTAAAACGTATACGGCTGAAGATTTACTTAAGCAGAAGCCCAAAAACCCAGCCAGACGTCTGGGACTGTGTTGGTCGTGTAATTACAAAATTAACAATAGAGCTTTAAAGGCTTTTATGCAAAAGAAGTATTTAATACATGCGTACACTCTTATTCTTGTTCTAGAAAGCACTTTTCATGGTCAACTCCACCTGCGATCCTACCATCATGACTCTGACCCATACTAACAAATACAAACGCTTGTATGATAGCGAGGAATGGACGCTTAGTTTTCCCGCTTCGTGGTGAGAGCAGTTTCATTTTAGTAAAATCGATTCTAAACAATCAAATACATAGGAAAACAAGCGCTTTTACCAAGGGAGTAGAGTGCACACAATATATCCGTGAACAAGTTAGTGACAAAATTGTACAAATTAGTGCAAAGTTTTGTAGGTCTAGGATCTACTGAGATCTACTGAACTTACTAGTTTGCGCAAATTTGTGCAATTTCTTACGCATTTTTGATATATGTGGTAGGGATCGATTCTACCGCGCGTAAAACTGTTGACATATCCAAATGCGCGCGCACTCAACTTGATCTCATGACATAACAATGACGTAACAATAATAACCTCATGGAATAAATTCTCAGTGACGGGCGAGTTGGAATTAACTACAAAGGAAGCTGTTCTGTCAAGGTGTACCATGTTTGTCTTACAACAACCACTTTTATCGATGAAGTAAAATTTGACTTTGTTGACGGTGAGTAGAAGTGGAAAAAAAGGATTTAATAAGGCTGCTTTACTGCCACATTACTGTTGCCTATTTATTAACTTGATAGATTAACTAGAAGAGTGCACCCAGCCCTAACTGGTTGCTATCGTTACTCGGTTTCTCGCCAAATTTCGCACATGCGCACTGAGTATTGGTTGCCTATTCTTGTAACTCTCTAGGTGAAACGAAAGAGTGCGAGTATCGTAAAAGCCACTACACCACGTACAGTGCTCACTGGTTGCAATCGTTACTCGGTCTCAACGATCTTCTAACCGCGTTGCTTGTTCCTGTGGTATTCCTGCTGATGGTAACCATCATCATTACACTAGTAATAAAGGTAAGACTACTTTTGTTCATAAGAATTCGTTCATTTTCGTTTATTTTGCGTAAGAAATTATAAGAATTCGTTAATTTTATTATGGGTTAAGTTTTAGATCAATTAATTATTAGAACAGCTTTCTTCGTATAAGCATGGGAAACGATACGGTAAACTTTCATAGCCGTACCGTATCTTAATCGCGTAGATAGCCCCTAACTACACTTTGTGACTGGATGTATTACTGAAGAAATTTTGCAAAACCATTTCGATGTACGGCATGTTGTACCGTGTAAATGCTGTAAGTCAGTAACGTATGCTTCCCACTCATACGATAACCATTCTTATGGGAGCGTTACTGGTTTCGAAACTTTAAGCCACAAGTAGATCGATAGCTACTGAACAACGAATGTGTTTGGGTGTGTCAACTAACCGAATAAAAGAAAAACATAGCATCGTTAATTTAGGCTATTTCTGACTTCGATAATCTCATGCTAAACTCGTGTACCCATGCTAGACCACAATACATCATGTTGACTTTCTCAGAAAAGTCTGTGAGAATCGACGGTGTAGTGTGCATATGTTTGTGGGAAGGGGGAGGGGGGGGGAGGGGGGGGAGGGTGTAAGAATTTTTAAGAATTGTTCGTGGTTTCTGTGACAAGACAATAATAATTTTCTCATTTCTTTAACCAGTTTTTCCTGCTCGTACATCAACGTGGCTCACTCAGCGCAGCTAAGAAGGAATTTCGCCAGAGATTTCGTGGTATTTTCCAAGCTCGTCTCGCCAACATTACAAGTTAACACTACCACTAGTGCTCTCTGTACGTAAATCAATACCAAAAAACAAGGTTTGTACGGCAATCGAAATATATCTAATATAAAAGGCTTAAAACCCAGAAACAACATACCAAACTCTTCACAATACTTTAATAACAATTTGTTTTTAAAGTATTTCATTGATAACGCCTAATTGTCAGACTAACCAAGAAATAACATACTAAACTCTCCATAACACATAAATAATATTTTGATTCTTTAAAAAGTCTGTCACTAATGTCTACGAAGTCATAAGACTAGTCACTATAGAGTAGTTTCCGTATTTCTGGGAAAAGCTCAGGCGCAGTGTGATTGGTCTGRCAGTGTCGTGACGTTGGCGTGACGTGTACGCGCCTCGTTTGTGCCGTGTTCCGGGTATTTGATTGGATGGAGAGTGGATTTTCTCGCGCAATGTGATTGGTGTGACGTATGCCTTGACGTGTCACGACCGCGTTCGTGTCGCGAGCTTTTTATAGTGATACGAAAAGTGCTCTAATAACTCAGTTGGCTTTTCACTGTCATTATACTTAAAAAAAGTCGTCAAAATATTTCTAAAAAATTTTTTTTTGTATTTTTAAAATATCAATCCTCAAAGTTTCTCTATACTAATACTTCAATCCAAAAGGATTAATTGTGCCAGAAATCTTGGGAGTAAGAGTTTATACCTTGGAGAAGAATTTGTACCTCCATGTCCCCTGGACGTAACATAAAAAAATATAAGGCCAACAGGACCTGATTTAGCGGGACCCACCACCTCAAGTGTAGCCCTAGATTTTGTCGTTTTAAATATCAATGTATACTCTTTTTCAAGGAGCACTCTTTCTTTGAAAATGTGCAATAATAAAGATTTGTCCTGTTGCTAAAAAAATATTTATAAAATAATACGTCTTTGTATATTACATTATAATAGGAACTGACTTAAATGCAGAGTTGGGAACTAGTTACTTCATTAATTTATTGTTCTTACCCCCGTCTTTTTCTGATTGCAGATGTACCAGCCTAGTAAATCAGTGAAAATCGAATCCGAGAAAAAACTAAATAAAAATCTATTCTTTTGAGATTAAAACATTAGACTGGATGCTTTGGAGACAGACTTGATTGTCTATGGTGATTAAGGTCTGTAAGGTGTGCTTGTCCCGCCGCCATAGGCATCCCACCACGTGCAATTTACCACTGCGCACGTCTTCCTTTCCATAAATGGAAGGATAAGACCTTTACATAAATCAATAAACTTTAGACAGGATGCTTTCTAAAGACAGACTTGATTGTCATGGAGATTGAGGTGTGCTTGTCCCTCCACCACAGGCATCC
Organism: Actinia tenebrosa; assembly: GCF_009602425.1. The sequence continues at coordinate 502,256 of NW_022259058.1, read as the reverse complement.
CACCACGTCCAAATTATCACTGCACACGTCTTCCTTTCCATAGTTGGACTGATTAAACCTTTATAGAAAACTTTCTAAACACGGACTTTGAGGTATTCCAGTCTATTTGTCATGGCAACCGAGCTTCGCTTGTCTTTCCACCACAGGGATCCCATCATATCCAAAATATCACTAACCTTCTTATCGGCAATGAATCTGACATAGTCAATATTAGTGAATTTTTCACCTCGTCCACAAAAGATCTGGAGATAGTACAAAAATAGTTCAAGATTCCATTCGGGGTTCACATCTACAGCACATGGCTCGATAGCTTCACCAAAGAGCATGATGGGAATTGTTGGACCTGTAACTTCAAAGACTTCCACGAAACATCCCGAACAAAACCCGAGGGATTTTAATGACTTTAGATAAATTGGCCTCTCTTTGTACAGGCGTTTGATCGGGACACATGAACCACGGGCTGGGAAATTTCGCCTTTTGTTCGTAATTAGATTTTTAACCTTTTCTTCGTCTGTCTGAGACTTGATGACTTTGCCTGCATGCAGCAAGAAGCTTTCTTGGTTTGGGTGCTTAAATGACAGTAGAGTTGACTGCCTGAGTCGAAAGGTTTGTCGTATAGCCCGGTCTAGGACACTTAGGCTGTCAGTCAGGGAGATTGGGATTTCTTTGACTCCTTTTCCCATTAAGGATACCACAAGCACCTTAAAACAGGATGTCTTCATTAGTTGCAAGCTGGTGTAACAAATGTATGCAATACTGCACRCATAGATTTTGCTTCAGAACATGTATAGCATGCATGCCACTATGGGCTTGCATGATATATAACTGCATCATAATATTGCATGGATATGATGCAGCATGTTGTGCTGAAAACCCTGTTCAGAATTGAAATACTCTATGCAGTTCTGCAACATTGTAAAGTGGTGTTGCCATTTCTATATTCAGTAATGTGCATGCATTTTTAATCAATGGAGGGCAACATGAACAACGAAATACAATATACAGCACAAAGGGGTACTGTACATGTCTTCTGTAATTTTCAAACATGCCATACACTGACAATGTTGCTTAGGACTTACCTCTTTCCTCAAGATCTCAAACTTAGTAGGTCCAATTTTAGTCAACACAAATTTCTTATTTCCATCGCTTGAATCTGATGTCGGTAGTGTACACATATCATTTGGATTGATGACACAATCAATGACATCATCTTCTGACAATACATCTTGGTTATCAAGAGGTAAGAATCTTCGAAACAAGCTGATTCGTACTTGACTGTCAAGCTTTAAAATGTACCTAATTAGCCAGAGAAATTCCTCAATCACCATACCTCTCTTAGCAGTGATCATGGTTTTTTGAGGCCACTTTTCACATGACGGCCAAACATTAAGCTGAACTGATATTTGTGATTCTGCACTAAAGTGTATCAGGAATTCTCTTGGTAAATACTGTGGTAATAATTCTGGCAATCTTTTGATGTGAACGAGTGCTGATCGAAGACAGTGTATCAACAATGAAGCTGGTTGAAAAACTCTATAAGATGAGATAAATTCTCTGTATTAGATACATCTACATGTGTAGTTTTTTTTTTTGCAATTGGGTTTTCTGTGGTATGAAGGCAAAAGCCACCATTTTTTGTCCCCTCTGAAACTGAAGGAAAGCCAAACCACACCCACCCACCCAAAAAGAGAGGACCGAAAGTTTGACTTCTCAGACCCGAAAACGCCAAACCAAAAAAAAAAGAAAAGAAAAGAAACAGCAATAAGAGAGGAGCAAAGGTATGATAAATCAGAAAAATTAAAAACCAGTTACAGCCTGATTATTTCATTATTTAACACTCCTTTCCTACGAGGAGGGTGGGCGGAGTCCTCGAGGCCTTAATAATGTACACAGTGGTGCTTGGGACATCTCATACCGTTTGACATAAGACAATAATAAAAATTCATCCAGACAATAAAAACCCACTGATAAATATAGTGATCTTTCATCTGGGATGCTTGGAAAACTTAGTTACAATCATGCTATTTTGTTTTTAAAAAGGAATCAATTTTGGGTTTGAAAAATCGTTCGTCTATTGAGTTGAAAGACCATTCAAGGCGAGTCACCAGGTAAGATMATTTAGAAGCCAATATCAGTTTTCTATTCAGACTAATCTTCATAATTCCTTTGTAGATTCTTGAAAAATTATTCTAATTATAAGCAAGGCCACTGGACTTTACCATTTGAAATTGTCCATTTAAGGTTATAAAATACATCAATGTATTTAAGCTGTCAACGAATCATTGATGCGAAATATATATTTTTACTCCATTCCATGTCATTCAATATTTATGACCGACCCTTTGTGTTCATGGCAGACATCACATCTCGCACTGAATTTTATGTGTCTAAAATCTTCAAATAAAGTTCAAAAAATTCCCCAAAAATACCACCAACATTCCTAAACATGTTCTAAGTAATCTTTTAGTAGGATAAATTGCTTTTATTTTTGTGTCTTACCGTGCCTTGATCGAGCAGAGGTCGGTTTGAATGGTCGGTGAATGAATCAAGGCGATGGCAAATCTTAGAAAGCAATCGGGGGAAGTCCCCGGTTTAAGCGGCATTACATCAGCATTTTCCTTGCCATTAATAACAAACTTGATGCCATCCCAGTCATACTGTATTTTGATTTGCTGTCCACTGTACGATCCCCAAACTGGGACAATATTTAGGGTTAAAACATCGTAGGGTATCAAGTACTGACTGTAGTCGTTCTTGTAGTTATTGTCGACAAAATCCGAAGGATCTTGAATGTATTTATACTTGGGCGAAGAACTCTTCGAAAAATATGCTTTTCCTGTTGTACATGATAGCTTTGATTTTTGGTCTTTTTCGGGCATTTCTGTTTTTTTTAGAGGTGAAATTCCCGTTCGACACCGTTTTCGTTTTAAGTCGGCCAAAGATGCAAATGTCTACCACAGGGAGACCAATCAAAGAATAAAGTAAAATAAAGTAAAATAAAGTAAAGTAAAATTAAAATTAAACAGAATTATAAAAGATAAGCTTTCTTTGGATTTTGATAGCGTTTTAAACAGATATAAACAAGAAAAATAAAATGATAAAAAATAATATGATATCCAAGGTAATTAGAGCAACTAATGATGACATGGGTTGACTGTGGTGATTTGCAGAATGATATTTTTTCGGATAGAACATGGGCCGTCAGCCCTGGAGACGTGCCGTAATTTTAACAAATTTCCGATCGTTTTGCGTGATATGTTTTCTTATTTACCACCACACATGACTTCAACAGTTGGTCGTGCAGTATGTACTCGCGAGACGTAGCCGAGTGGGTACATAACTAATTTTGGCCAAAAAAATGGAAAAAAAGCAAAAAAAGTATCATTGAGACGTCCCAGCCTCTGATAAGCCCGCAGGCCAAAAGCCCTGAAAAAAGAATAAGCCCCTAAAGGCCTCAATAGCGGAAATACGGTATCTTTTATCGACCAATCTATAGACGGTGGGGGCTATAGAGGCTTTGCACCAACACCTGATGTCGATTGATATTAACAGCTCACCACAATAGTACAACGTGAATGAAGATGAATTAAGACATCGGCAAATCGATCACTGTACCCCTAAAAGAAACTGGACAAACACACAAAATTCTATTTACTTTCCGCCATCTTTAATCATTATTATCTTTTTTCCCTGCGGCAAGGTGGCCGCCCTATACAGTTAAATGAGTTAATTACTCTGCAGTTGAATTGATAGCTCTGATATGTCTGGTTTTCGAACATTAATTAACTGGCGTTTATCCTACAACATACGGTATTTGGTAGCTATACAAATTTATTTCTTTTCTTAATAGTTCTAAAAGTAAAATCAAATTTCCGCGCACGGTTTTCGTAGCGTTGTTACCGTTTTGTCCCCCTCCCACGACAATGATTCTTAGCGTTAAAACAAAAGATCGATTGTTCTCATATGATGTCATAAAGAAATAAGGCAAATTAAGTTTCAAATAGTACCATCAATTATAGAGAAAGATAAAACTACTGATACACGGTGCAACATGTTGTATGCAATTGATGTTGCGAGTTATGACACAGGACGCAATTTATTGCACGCAGCGTTACTGAAGTAGAAAACTATCCTACTTCAGCAACATTGCCTGCAATGTTGTGCGCAATGTTGCACCGTGTGTCTGCGCCTTCAGTGTTTGACCATTCGTCACCATGCGTTTGGAGCAAATAATGAGATTCGAGAACAGGTAAAGAGATTCAAGGACTTCTATCGGCTGATTGAAATCTAGTAATAACAGATCGTCATGTTTGATAATATTTATTTTTCCAGTTGTATTGATTTATCACTAAACATCCAAACTCACTTCAGTTTTTCCTGTCCTTTGTTGTAGTTAAAACTCCTTTTCAACGAGTCTTACATTTTGTTTATTTTCTGCGCAGAAATGTAATATAAAAGTTTGTTCTTGTTGAATTTAAAGCAATCTCGAAGTTTATTCAAATGAAACGAAAAGACGCGCGCCCAGAACAGCTGTTGGACATCACACCAAATGTCGAAATGATAAATCATTTGCACTAAAAAACGTCGCAAAACTACTCGATAAAAACAAAATACATTCGAGATTTCATCAATTTTGTCTTTTTATTAGCACCCCAAGTTGCCATTTGTCTAGAAAAGAGTATATTCTTTATGTTTTGTTGTCATTAGGAGTTTGTCGGATGCAATCTCATAAATGCGAAGCTATTAAATTAGTATGATTTCAGCTGTGGAAGCTAAATGACATATATTATCATTAAAACGCTAGATCTGAGAATAGATAACTACAACGAGTGTCGTGTGCCGGGTAGGGATTTAAGTTCTAATTGGGCTTCACTCGGGCAAAGTATGAAGCGGCAAATGGCGCCTCCTTCACCAACATTAGCTGCAGAAGAAACTGTATCTCTTTCTGTGATCATTTTTCTCGTCATGATTTCCAGCATTCTAGGAAACCTTATAATAATACTAGTCATCGTAAAAGTCAAGAGGCTTCTTTCATCATTTGCGAACAAGTTAGTCCTCAGTCTCGCTGTTTCCGACTTAACAACAGCTTGTTTTCCAGTCAACTACCAGCTTGCAATAGCCTTGAACATAACTCTTATCAGCAATGAAGGAGTCTTGTGTACAATAGGGGGATTGGCCTCGTACGCGATATTTCTTACCTCGATACTGACCAAGGTCATGTTGAGTATTGATCGTTTCATTGCGCTTGGTCACCCTCTGAAGTACAACCTTCGTATCAAGTCTAGCCTGAAAGCCTTCATGGTCGTCTATCCATGGATTCATGGAATACTCTTTGGTGTCTTCTGTGGAATTCTCATAGACATCAAGTTTGATCCCGCGAGTAGGGATTGTGGATTGGTATGGAGAGAGCGACATCTTGGGTTTACACTATCGGTATTAATTGCGCATTTTGTTCTTCCGTTTGGGATGTTGGTCGTGATGAATACAATGACTTTGAGACTTGTTCGCAGTCAAAATCGAGTGCTGGTTAGACAGGAGAGTAGTACGCGCGACATTGGGACAACAATAGCAGGAATAGACCGCTTGAGTAGGCGGCGAGGTAAGAGCTGTTAACGTTCCTAGTTTTAAATCCCTTACTCTAGAAGCAAGCACAGGAAAGGTCGTTCAGTCTATCTCCTTGTTCATATCGAATCAAATAAACTCGAGAAAGAAAATAAAAGCAGGTTGTTCATGCATGAAAAACGAAATTAAACGAAGACGGAAATTTAATCATCAAAAGTTGGACTCTATAATCATGCATGATAGAAGTTCTTTGGAAACTCTCAATCAAAGTCTCCGCTCTTCATTCTATCTTATTACTCTCCATTAACTTTTCGAATTAAGTTTTCTTAGAACTCAATATCTCTGTCTTAGATACTTATGTATACTCCTACGKTAGCTTACTCTATATACCTAGGGCCCGATTGTACGAAGCCGTGAGGATAGCGCTATCCGACGTATAAATCCTTATGTATCGGTCGGATAGCGCTATCCACCCTTCGTACTAGGCCTAGGAGACTAACTAGTAGATTCACGAACTCTCTAAGATAAAATAATAAACTGCGCGTTTCGATTCAAGTGAACTGCATTTTGACCATTTTATTTGTAGTGACGAGGCCTATATAGAGAAATTGATTATCTGTAGCTAGAGAAAGTACTGATGCACTATGAAACCAAATATTATATACATATATTTGTTTGACCATTGAACGGTTTGTCACTTAGTTATGGCTTTTTAATTAAGTGCTATTCATCATGCGTTTCATTAGTTTGAACGTTCAACGACCAAGGGCAGTGTATTCAGCTGGGAAAATATGACAATAGATTAATTRAAAAAAAGCTAGCGCCCGACTCTGACTTAACGCTCGTATTGAATTGTCATATGAAAAAAGGGCGAAGGCATTTCATAATGCAAAAAGAAAAAAAGAAAAAAGAGATCAGTTTTAGTTGAAAGCAAACGTGGGTGGATGAAATAGAGCCAATACGTTCAAAAACTTAAACCGTGTTATAAGCTGGTGTTAATAGTACGATTGTAGTTGTCACCATTTGGACTTGAAAAAACCTCCTTTGTTTACCTAGTAGGATATTAAAAAGTTCCAGATATTATTAGACGGATGGATGAATGGATGGATGAATGAGCTCGAAAGATTAATGAAAAAAAAAAAAAAAAAAAAAAAAAAAAAAAAAAAAAAAGGCAGATGAACTGAGAAAGAGAAAGTAAGAAAATTATGTACTTAAGGAGGCTGTACACGTAACCAAACTGATAAGTTGCCTTTTTTCCATTTTCAGCTGGTAGTGAGACGAAACTAGCCAAGATGTCCATGGCCATAGTACTGGCATTTCTACTTAGCTGGACTCCATATATAATAACTCGAGCGCTGTCTATCTATTGCTGCCATGTTCCTTCCATCGTGTTAAGGGGAGCTGTCATAACGGCTGATTTGACCTCCCTAATAAACCCAATCATCTACTCGTCTTTGAGGTCCGATTTACGCCAGTCTATACGAGATCTTTTTCGCAGACACAATGTAATGCAAGTGCACYCAGTATTAAGGCAAGTTAGTGATCAGAAACAAACTAGTCAGATATCTGAATGCTAAAGATTCGACCTCGTTCTATATATGGTCCAATTAACACCTGTTCTAAAGCAGCCCGAGAGCCTTTATGCTTCTTTGATTTTTTCTTCATTTCAGTTTCATTTCAGTGTCCCCAATTAGTTGCATAAACTAAATCCATCGACACTTAAATAAAGTTATTTATTTTCTTTTCTTTTAAGCCATGTTTAGCGGCGTAATGGGACGCAACCCAATACTAGAAGAAAAACTATAGAACTAATTGTAGAGATTTTTGTTTTATTTAAAAATAACCACCTTGTGTAGAAATATTTACAAGGATAAAACTCATTGTCGCAGCATGACATGGAAAACTCTTATAAATGTTGTATTATACACACTCTTGRAGTAGATAAATTTGTAATGAATGTTAATAAATAATGTAAATACATAACGCACGTATACTAACAATACCACACGAGTAATGACCAAAACAATAGAAAAACCGAGTTGACATTACAGCAAGAAAAAAAAAAGTTTAAAAAATTGTCAAATAGTCAAAGTGTTTTTTCTCAAATGAATGTGTGGCTYGAAGACAATTTTTTGATGTTCGTTAAGCTTAAATCCTGCATTTGCTAGGATAGGTATTATACCCTTGCAGTAGAAAAAAAGCGAGTGCAAAAAAACCCTGATCTGATGGAAGCTTTTAGTTAGCTTGGTTTTTCGCAGAAAAATTAAAGAACCTTTATGAAAAGAAATCAAAATGAGTAAAGGTTTTGAAGAACAAACTAACGAGAAATAACACTGTTTTTAACACCAAATCAAACGAAATACAAAAGATATTTCGTAAACTTCATRAGTTCTCGAAATGTACTAAGGAAAAAACACCATCATACGAAAATAGGGAAAAAATTGTGTCAAAAAAGCACGACTTCTATGGTTATTGTTGGAAAAGGCTTATGCACTAAGGAGAAGTGCAACTCCAGCGAGGGTCCACTTGGCAGGATTCTCTTTGGTTTTTAAGAAGAAGTTCCATACATAAGTGGGACCTCTCTGTCTGGTCTTATAAACAGGGCATTCATAGACGTTCTTGGTTTCTTGTTTGTCTACTGGGATTGCCCTGATGAACATGACTGGCATGGATGGGGTAAGGTCTTTCAGTTTGGAGTCAGCTATCATTCCTGTCTGTGTATCCCAGCGAGCACCTTCCATGAACAATCCATGGACGTAGGCTCCTTCACGGGGTGGGCTGTTAAAGTCTTCTTTGTTCTTCTTGGTGACATCCACTTGTAAAGCCATTTTATCAAGAGGCCATTCRTTCTTACGAGCCATGGACTGCTCGATAGCTGTGAGAAATGACTGAGGATTGAAAAACCCAGACAGCCATACTACATTTGGAAGACAGAAGTCAGACGTCCAGCTTTCTAGCTCCTTGATACGCAGAAGTAAATCAGCAAACCAAGCGGCAAGGCCAGCCATTGATGGGTAAGCACGCTTGGTCCATGATTCCGGTACGGTATCCAAGTAAAGAGAGTTCGAAAGCTCTTCCATGTCTGACGTAATAGTCAACTCACCCTAGGCGAATAAGATAATGGTATCAATTATACAATTATTACTATTTAGTGATAGTAAAAAATGGGGATTGACGTTTGGCATTATGGAATACGACAACGATGGGGGGTTGTTTTTTTTGCTACAAAGGGCCAAACCCACAACACGAAACACTAAGTACCTTGAGACCAAGATCAAGCATCTTGAGAGAAGTTTTCATCTCAGATGTTAGCATATTCATTCGTTCGCATTCTTGGAATGCCACAACGGTGTACGGGCTTCGATCTTCTACTCTGGCCATCATTTCAGGCACGTTAAACTCTTCAGGGAGTTTTTCCATGATCTCGTCAAGGACTTGTTTAACCTGATGAAAAAGTCAAAAACCATGAATATATCATATATTTGGTTGCACTAGCTCTTGCACTAGGCGACGGTCCTTCCATTAAATCCCGCCCCTCAGTAACTTGTACATGTACTCAAAATTTTGTAATCGTCTCTATTCAGTTGTCATTCAATTTTTTCATGAACAAATATCGAGGGGCGCCAAGAGTCGCGCCCTTTCCCGTACCCCTCTTTCTTGTGAGTTTATGACCAGTTATTCATAAAGAAATATTTGTTCGAAAGTTTGCTAGAGCTTTTTAGGGTTGTTACAGGGGCGGATCCAGGAATTTGTTCAGGGAGGGGAGCACTGCACAAAGTTAACCCAGGGAGGGGTGCACCCCTTATAATCAAAGGGAAAAAACATTATTTTGCATTGGTTATCTTCGAAGTAGGGGAAAAGAGTTGAACCAGGGAGGGGTGCGCACCCCCTGCACCCCTCCCTTGGATCCGCCACTGTGTTACCTTTTCTTCTCTTGTCTGTCCTCCACCTCCTTCAGCACCACTCTCTCGAGGCTGCATCTCCAGTAGTGTACGGAACAGGTTGTCTGACGTGGTAGTCAAGAAGCCGATCTCAGCATTAGGATGCAGGCCATAAAGATAAGGACTCTCGGGTGGTAAGGTGTCGTCTATGTACGTATGATAGCCCTTGAAGTCTGAATTGGGAGGCAGTGGAAATCCTGGGGCAAGAGACAACTCGCCCTCAAGCTGAAAGAAAATGGTACGTCAGTGCTGTGCTTCGAAAGTACGATTCTTATTGCAAATAACATAAAGACAGACAGACAGACAGACTCGTAGACGTCACCCACTGCCTTACCATTTCAGGTTTCATGTACTCCTCCAGGTATGTCTTACACAAACGTCTGTCCCAGTCATCAGTGATATGTCCACCATACATGATCTCTCCAAACAGGTAACGGAGATCAGTCCATGGCACCTAGTGAGGTAACAATGACACATATTAATAAGATTTAATAGCACATTCATAAAGGATAAGAGGTATGTAGATCAAATGGAGCTGGAATGTCTTTTTTCTTTCCTTCCTTCCCTATCTGCTCTGTTTCTTTTATTTMTTTCTTTCCTTCCTTTCTTCCTCTTTCCCTCTCATTTTCTCTCATGTCAAATATAGGTTAACAATATGCAGCTCAAACTTTCCGTTGTCTGTCTATAATTACAGTCTCGTAGGACTTTTATTTATTTATTTTTTGTTGTAAAAATATATCTTCTCTGATACATGTACAGTAACTAAAGATACTGAGAAGGGACAAAGGCCCATGCTTTACCTTTGCATTAGCTTCCAGGTAATTATACAACACATTGACACTGATAGTCAAGTCTCCAGTGTTGAAGGGATATGAACGGTTCCAGCCTTGAGGACCAAACTTTCGTCTTTCTGCCACCACTGCATGGAAGTAACACAGGGCAAATAGAATGCTCTTGAACTCATTCTCACGTGCACACATCTCTAACGTATCCTGCGAGAAGTAAGAAACATAAAAAGTGATTTAAAGAATACGGAATCTGAATAGCAAGCGAAAGAAAGCTATAGCAACTAGTGCGTTTTAACTATGGTTGCCCTAACTTTTTTTTAAGGTTCCTAAGAACGATTTTTTTCATTATTGCAAAAGGATGTAAATAAAGGATGTAACTACTATACTGCCCGTCATGTGCTATCAACAAAGAGTTTACAATCTCTATTCACCTGATTAAAGTTGTTGAGTGACTTGTGCAAGTTAGCCATCATTCCAGTCGGTGGTTCATTGGTAATTTTGATGGATGATTCCAGAATACCCTGCGGGATGCAGTGTGCTTCTGGAGTACCTGCAGGCTCAGCTGAGATGTACACACGGTAATCTTCATGGCTTCCCTCGCTGTAAGCTTCTAGTTGTTTCTCGAGTTTTGGTAGCCAGTTCTTCACCAGATGCACATTCTATTGAAGCAAAATAATTGGGATTTTAAAGTAAAATGACAAGACAGGAAAACTCTCTATATAGGATGTGACCTTGCTTCTTTCGATGTGGCAGGACTGTTTGAACACTGTTCACAGCAAACTTCCAATGCGTAAACTTCAAACCGCGCAATAATTACCAAAACGTCGCCCAATTTCTGCTTATCCATTCAGAATAAACCTCTTAACCTTGGGTATGATCGCCCCCTCAACACATCATTGCCGACCATGTGTCATTCTCTTGAGAATAAGATCCTTTGTTTGAGTTGTAACTATATTCATGTGTCTTCTCATGTGCAACCGTTAAACAAAGAGATGATACTGTAGGGAATAACAAGCGGTCTGAAATGGGAAGACATTACACCCAAGGTAAAGAGGTCCCATGATCCTAGTGAATATTGGATGAGGCATTTTTTTTATACGTGTATGACATCATGATAACTGTCTAACCTGTAAGATGACCCAATGGCCTTCCTTGGATGCTAAAGTTAGACATTGCTCAGCAACGATTTCTTGACCCTGAAATAATAATAAAAGAAAAAGTTAATAAAAATTACCATAAGATTTAGAAACAACAGTCAATACTTTTATTTGTTTGTGTAAACGGAGCGGAACCTTTTATCTTAGTCTTAAAATCCTAGTATAGACGATGACGGTAATTATAAATGATAAGATTTTGATGATATGGTTAATGATGATAAAAATGATGACGGTGATACGATGACGTAGATGAGCTTGGCGTTGGTGCTTGGGTGGGAGGAGCCTCGGGAACTCGGCGGAGGTCAGCGGTTACTATGGCAACCCTATCACCTCCAAATGATTCTCCAAGGTGCTTGGAGAGGAGGAACAGGAAGAAGGGCCTCCCACCACAATGATCCAAGCACCAACCCAAACTAAGGTC
>NW_022259058.1:464743-475296 GCF_009602425.1 Actinia tenebrosa | reverse complement strand
GGTGGTGGTAGTAGTGGTGATATTAGTAGTACTGGTAGTAGTAGTAGTGTGGTCAGTGGTGGTGGTGGTAAAGATGGTGATGGTGGTTGTGAGTGTTGATAGTGGTGTTTTTTGGTGTTTTTGGTAGTAGTGGTGTTCGTAATGTCAGTGATGAAGTAAAACATGAAACGACCACCACTATCACAACCCTTCTCAAATCAATAGCAACCGCATTCTAGTTACTCTATAGTTACCTGAAGTCGTGGATTAATGGTGAAGCTACCAGCTGTTGGGTTCATGCAGGCTATATATTGTGTATTGCCTACATCTTTCAAGGTCAATTTGGTTCGATCGTACCAGTGATGGTAGTCTAGATGTTGACGAATCAGCGTGTGAGGCTGTACTGTACCATATGTGTCCACCTAGAGTAAGAAGGAATATTCTCAACATTCACTTAAAAGGTTTGATTTGAATATAATCACGGAAAAATTTACTCCTAAACTAAACATTTTTCACAATCAAACAGAAACAAAGTTTGCTTTCGGCTAAAGAAACCAACCATGACCTACCATAGGCATGTTCATATCGTCGATGAAGTAAATTAGCTTTTTATTTCCTGGTGGTCCATAATTACGTCCTGCCTTCTTCTCCAGTGGTTTTTCTAGTACACCCTGCAACATGGCCGAGGTGGTGTAGTAGTTGAATGGTACGTTGGCTACCATGGTAACGTCAGAGTCCAACGATTGGAAGTAGTCGTTGACTAATACTGTCTTTCCTGTACCGGCACTACCCACTAACATTACTGGTCTTTTCTTGGCCATCAGTAAATCCATGAAGAATCTGACACGGGTTGTTTCTGCCGTGTGGACGAGCACAGCCTTAAGGGGAATAACGATATATGATTTAGAATAATGTTTTATACTAGCAAGTCACAGGTGAGGTTAGTTTTACCTGTAATGGTATTTCAGGGTCTAACTCGAAGCGAGGCACACTTTCTGTCCAGGGAACAAATTTCTTGGTTTCCTGGTCGATAGAGTAATCAAAAACCGTACCAGCAGAAGGAAATTTGATGGTCTTGAACTCGGTTACCCACCATTTAGAGAACTCCACACGATAGTCAATCAACTAGAAATGAAAAAAATAAACGATCTGATCGATGAAATACGAAACACACAATGCACCAAATACACCAAGCAAGGTTACGATACGCTAGAAGTGGTACTGTACACTGAAAAAATTCCTAAACATAGAATGTGGGGTCCCACAATTTCATGTTGAAGGAGCTGGTCACCGGGTTTTGGCACTAGATTTAGGAATTTCTTCTTGCGCACAAGAATGCAAACGTAATTTCTCCTGGTCTCACCTGATCTTGGAACATAGCACCTCCAAAGGCCCACACAGCAGCAAACACGAAATACAGCTCGTACAACTCCTTATTGCAGTCGGGAGGAGTATTTTCAGGCGTCAGTAGACATTCCAGCAAGTAACAGATCATGTTAACCATGGTGATGTCGGGTATTGGAGTGATCTTTTTAAAGCGCACCCGCAGCACGTCAAGGCAGACCGGTACGTATTTGTCAAACAGGATTTGAAGATTGGCCTTCTCTGATTGCACCTCACGGGTGTCAATCCAACTGGATACGTATCTATGGTAACAATAAAGAGGTCGCTGTCATTTCTGGTCTTGCGTACGTGTGGAATTCACAGCTGAATGGTAAGTTTTCTATCATGAAAATGTCAATATGGGGGATTGCACATGGGAAGGGGAGAGACGGTGTTTGCCCCTCACTGATAACGAGATTTGTGACATAAATACATTCAGCAGATTGTTACCAAGCATACTCAAATCAGAAACCTCTAACAAGTTCATTGGCTGTGACACAGCGATGGTAAGACTGCATTCATAAGGTTTTTCTTCCTTCCTTTCACTTGTATCATTATACCTGCATGCTAGCATTGTCGACAAGCTTCGTTTATATTTTTTAGTATTCACACAATATTTCATAAAGTTTCAAACCACTTACGGATTCCAGCCGACATCTGCATAATTCAAGAAAAGAATTCCAGCACGCGATACTGTTGCGGGTGTTGCAGTCTTCAGGTGACCGATCTCAAATAGTAGTCTCATGGAGGGGGTCAGTGGGACACGCTCATTACTGGCCAGTGTCAAAACCTGTAATCAACATCACGAGATGTTAGTTTATGGGTTTTACATGACCCAAGCCTACAACTTTAATCATGATGGTTTAATACCGTCCAATAGAGCTCTTTACCGTAGATGTATTGTGTCATTCTTTTGAGAATGAGAATCATTTTCTTGAGAATGGGATTCTTTGGTTCAGTTGTATTCATATTCATAAAATATGTCTTTTTATGCGCAACCGTTAAATAAAGAAATGATTCTCTAGGGGATGATAGATGTTTTGAAAATGGGAAACCTTGTGCCATATCTCCCAGCAGAAACTAATGAGATAGAGGAGATGCCAAAGGTAACCCAATACTTTAATCACGATGTCTTCATAAAATAGAATATTTACCTTGTTGTCGTCCATGACAGTGTTGAGGGATTCAATCCACATGGGATCAATGTCACCATCAAGAACGATCCATTTGGGGGAGTCAGTGGCAATGTTAGACAAGTCACGCATGGTGGTGGAAAACAGACCTGTATGCAACAAAAAGAATGTCACGTCATACAGTCATCATTCAGCGTCACGCAAGGGTACTGATTGTGTCACAAAACCAAGCCTTGCATAAAATCAAAGTTACAATGTACTGAACAAAATCTACCTACCATCTTTCCATTCTCGAGTAGCTGGGTTGATGAAGCCAAACAATTCGTCTGCTGTCACAGCCTTAGGGTTCAGGTCGTGTAATAAAGGCTTTCTCTTTTGATTCTGGTAGGCCTTATTCAAAGTACGGATGACCTAATAAAGACATAATTAAATGCACCTTAAAAATTTTCCGGATAGGCTTTTTTGTGCTGTGGAGTACTGTGGAGAAATTTTCTTTCCGTTGATAGGGAGATCTCGGTTTTGGTTCGGGTTGATATATAACAAATGAAATTGCGATAAACATTTCAAGTGTACTTTTGTGGGAAACTTCATGGGCAGTTTTCTTTGAAGAATTCATCATCATCTTTTATCAAATATTTATTATCCCTTAATATGAAATTCTCAATCAAAAGATATCGTACGTACCTGTGTTTTGCCGGTTCCAGCAGGGCCAAGAACAAATACAGAGTGACGGACTGCTAAGAGCTCTTCCAACTGCACCACCTTTAGAATGAAGCTGTCTTCTGGTTGAAGTTTAAGATCCTGGGGAAAAAACGTAATTTCAACGTCAATCATCAGAGATATAGCGAACGTAAATGTCTACTTCCTTATTGGTGCTAAGGTACCCTATATACAACCGTCGGATATACAGTGAAATAATAATATATAATAATAATAACTTAGTTATATATTTCAACTTACCAAGGCTGATCTCTTGACCAGAGCCTCAAAGTCCATATCTCTCTTACGGGGTACATCCAGTGCTGGGAACAAGTCCCCAATAAGTCCCATAAAGATAGGAACATCATCTGTTACGATTTTTGGAATGTTAAAGTCACGTAAGGCCCTCATAAGCACCTGATCTTCTGGTCTCTGTCGGTCGGATCGTTTAAGGGAACCGGCTACGACCAGGACGGATTTGATTGCACGTAATCCCCAATCGTAATGGTCCTGTTTTGAGAGAAGCTCTTTGCAAAGCGAGTATAGGGTGATGAACTTTCTGGCTAAAGCACGAGCCTCGATGAAACCCTCAGCCACCAACATGATTTCGCAAATCAGTTCAAAATCAGGTACCACCATAGCACATGGACTGTAGGTAAAATAGTAAATAAAGGTCATGTTAAGTTATCATTGTGCACGGTTTTACAAACTTTAGCCAGACACATTTCGTAATAATTCAACGCAGTTCAGCTATCAAGACAGGAGACAACAGCACACATGAACTGAGAATAGGTTACACTTAGTGGAATGCGCATCATTCAATCTTACCGGAAAAGAGCTTTGAGATTCTCTGGTAGCTCTGTACGACCAGCATAACCAGGATTCATAGTGATGAACAGTCCAACTGTCGGAACAAGGGAGATGTCTTCCCCTTGGAAGATGAAGCGYTCCTTCTTATCTCTGATGGCGTCTTGAATAGACTTGACTTGCACAGCAATGACAGATAACACCTCCACAGAGATACGGTTGAACTCATCAAAACAACCCCATGCTCCTGTCTGGGCAAGTCCTTTGTAGATGTTACCACAAGACTAAGATAGATAGGTAGATACAGTCAGGAAGGTTCTTTCGTGCAATATCATTATAGATTAGTATAGCCCAATACCTAACCTACCTTATAGTCCATCTGTTCTGAGCAGTTGAAGACGTACACCATAATACCAAGTGCCCTTCCAAGATCCTTCGTAGTCTCAGTCTTTCCTGTCCCTGCAGGTCCAGCAGGAGCGCCACTCATGGTCAAATGAAGGGACTGAGTCAGAGTGATATAACATCTGAAATCATGAACAATACTTGGTAACTATCTTTGACAAAGGATACTCCCTAATTACAATAATCCTCAAGATCATAATGATCCAATTTTCCAATCATTTCAAGCTATACGAGAAGAACTCTTGGCAGCAGTACCACAAGTGATGGCAATTTTTTTTCACATATCAAGGACAGAATATTAAGATCTTTTTCACATTTTTTTCCATTCACAGTGGAAAGCATTTAAGTCACAAATCGAGGGCACGAGCCTATAAAAGTCATGTAAAGGCCTTGGTTGAAGTCTATGAAAACCTACTTCGTCGCGATGACGATTCCGCACGTACTATCGAGAAGCACTGTTAGTGCACTATGTACGCTATAGAAAGCCAAAACGTTCCTTACCTATCGGTCAAAGGTGTGATGACAAGACGTGGAGTATTACCAAGGTATTCATAGGAATACTTGAACTGTGCATCACAGATGTTAGCATAGCAATGACCAGTGGCATCGTCCCACCGATGCCTCAGTTGGCTAAGCCATAAGAATGCTTGGGCATTCTCAACTTTCTGTTGGATAAGCTTGGCCACTACGTCACGAGCATGTACGTCAATAGTACAGATAGTCATGATCTTCTGTCTGTCTCCGGATGTCAGGTCACCAATCAGCATGTTGATAAGCGTTGTCAATTGGTTTACCTAGACAGAAACAGGAAAACGTGTGGCAAGGACTATAAAAGAGCAATCGTAGTACTATAGTAAATAATTAGTCAAATCCGTGATCATCAATGCTGCATTCTGATTGGATGAGCTGCTACTAGGCTATAAGTTATATCCTACTAGTAGTGAAAAGTGCCGGCTTTGAAAACCCAAACATTAAATTTAACTTTAATTCAAAACTTGTTTGCATCTATATATTTGACGGACTAGTAGAATTTGACTAAAACAATTAGTCCTCTTGCCCTGGTGGTCCATGAGTCAATAGCTCATTCGGGCTCGAGGACTAACTGCTAATTAGACGATCATCAAGGAATGCTTACCTGTTTCTTATAATAATCTTTAAGCGCATTCTCATAGCCTTCCTCCAGTCTAGCAAAAGCGATGCCAACTTCTGTGGTCCACCAGATCTGAGTCCCGCAAAGCGCTACTTGAGCAGGGAAATCAAAGATCCATTGGTCACGTGGCTTCTCTTCGTATGATACCACAGCCTCTGATTGCTGATGTCTAACGGTGGCACGCGACGTGTCCATAACACGGTTGAGCCATACTTCAACCTAGTTCAAAAAACATCGGTTGTTAACCTCTTCCAAACTCAAATGAATACAGTAAAATTCCGGTTATAACTGTTATAAGCCCTCCCGGTTATAAGCCCCTTAATCTGTTAACGCAAATATCCTTCCAGTTATAACCCCCCCCCCCCCCCCCCCCCCGGTTATAAGCCCATCAAAAAAACCTTACATTACGAATAGAGGATTCTACGGGAGTGAAGTAGTCAGTAACCGCGGAGTCTAAATTCGGGGGGTTCAAGAAGGCCGCATTTTTTTTCTCAGTCACTAATGGAGATCAGTCTCCACAATTTCATGTAGAAGAGAATGACTAGACCATGTTTTTGAACAACGTTAAGGGTGTCGATAATATCATACCTGCCCAGAACAATCGCAGATCTCTTGGAACTCCACGTATTCTCCTTCTTTGCTGTACATGCCTACAGCATCTTTGGTAACATTACCTTCATCATCTTCTTTAAACTCAAGCTTTGCCATGTTGTCAAACAACTTGGACAAATGACGACACACCTACAAACACATGAAAAGGATATCGGGATTCCTGTGTTAGCAGCAACTTTGAGGCGTAGCCACTTGGTGAAACGGTGCGCGCAAATTCCAGCTATGAACAAATAGACCTCTTCGGCTCCGACGTAATGCTTTCCCATTTCAGACCACATGTCATTCCTAGAGTATCATTTCTTTGTTTAAGGTTTGCTCTCGGTTGCACATGAGAAGACACATAAATATGGATACAGCTCAAACAAAGAATCTTATTCTCAAGGGAATGGCACGTGGTCTGAAATGGGAAAACATTACCCCAAGCCGAAGAGGTCTATTGATCCACAATGGCTTCGAGTTCTTTATGACGAGTACTGAGGCTTCTTCAATTTTTATTTTAACGCTAAGACCAAGGCTCTCGTAAATATAAATATATATATATATATGACTTACCTCAACAGGCTGATTTCCTTTGGATAGAATGTCAAGTAAATCAGCAGAAGATACGAAGTAAAACCTTGGAAAGGCAAGTCTCTTGGTCTCTAGATATTCAGCAAGTGCCTTCTCGCATAGAGAAAGACTAGAAAAACAGAGTTGCGAGTTAGTATTGTTGCAATCAGGGTCTCATATTTATAAGTTATTGCGCTTTTGAGCCGCCAATACAGGCTTATATTGGCGTCTAGTTAGGAGAAAATGTATCGCGTATTGGCCGTAGTCACGCCATATCATATCTTCCATCACTAGATCACTAGATTTTCATGATTTCACGAAAATTGCTACGCTCTTGTGACTGCCCCAAACGACCCATATGACATTTTACATACTTTTCCTGGAGACGTTCTAGTTTCTCATAAAGACCAGCTCTGTTTGTACACTCAACAACGTTGGGTATTTTACCCGCCTCACTAGCAAGTTCCTGTAAGATAAAGAAACATTGCCACATTCAGTAAATGTCAACTACCATCATTTTCATACTTGAATATCCAGACACCACTGGGTTTGGAAGGATATCAAATACCGAGTATCACGAACCTTGAAGTCAGTGTCAATGCCATCGAATCTTTTTGAGTCTTCTGGCAATTGATTTCGAATATCTTCAGACCCAATGAAGATACTCTCCAAATGAGACCAAGTTCTTTGGACTTCGAACCAGATACTAATCACCGAGTCAGCAGTAGATAGCTTCTTTTGCCATGAAGTGACCTCTTCCAAGAAGTGTCCAATGTATTTGGATGTCATCAGGTTTTGCAGCTGCACTTGGTTGTCTTCAAGGGTTTCGATCAGTTCTTCACTAGATTTCAGTAGAGGTACTTTGGTTCGGAGGTGTTCTTCATACTCGAATTCCATCTGAGACCAAGTGACGTTCAGTTCTTTCAGAATCTTTTCCATGCCGAGTTCTTTGGTGGCTTTGTCAACGATACCTCGCACCTCCTCTTCGAAGTTGTGAAGGTTGAGCGCAAGTAGATCAGCCAGTGTTGCGTCATCGTCCATGACAAACTTGACCTGGTGGAAGCGTAATGAAAAATAGTAAGTATCAATTCAAGTGATTATCGGAAAAAAGACTGATTGTCAAACACGGCAAAGAAGATTTATTTTACTAATCTAAGTCAGCCGTAGTGAAATGTGCGACAAACCCGTATGGAACCCATAGCTCACATACTGACTATAAGCAAAAACACATGGATCAAAATATTGTACCTCTTGGGTCATTTACATTGCGGGCCGGTCTAGTGGTTATATGGTAGGAAAAGGTGCACACAGTGGAACGTATTGGATTTAAGGAAAACTTAGAAACAGGGGGAGTAGCAGGCGTTCGTAAACATACCTTTGTTGCCTGCATAAGTTGTTCCCAATGACGTTCTCGGATAGCAGGATTCTGTAGCTCTCCTACAGCACGCAGTGAAGTCACCATGTTCTTAACGGTTGAGTCCAGCCCAGCGAAAGCGTCCCAGGCACGCATCTCTTTATCGAGCGAACGAATCTCCTTGACGAATCGCTTACACTCCATCTCCATGTCCTCTACATTGATATCAGCCCATGCAGTCAGCTTCCACTCATCGATACTCGTACTGACCACAAACACCATGTCCCATAAGTGTTTGAGCATGAAGACTTCTTTACGACAGGCGCGCAGTTGTTTGTAATCAGGGAAGTTCACCTCGAACAGACCGGCTGACTCATGTAGAGCACCCATCTCCTTCTCCATGTTACATATTTCGCGGTTCGATTTATCCAGACGCTCGTACACATTGGTAGAGTCGAATGCAAATGGCGCCGTTTTGCGGAAATCCTCTCGGAATTCGTGTTGCTTGATGTCGAACTGACCGCATTTTCTCCTGATGATGGCAACCTCTGTGGCTTGTAGAGGAGCAACTTGTTGTTTGACAGTGACTGCGATCTTCTTGCTGTTGTTCCATTGTTCAGGAAGTTCCTGCAACTGTGTGTGCACCTCTTCTGGCATCTCTTGCCCATAGGTCTTTAGTAACTCAATCGTTTGTTTCAGAGGTTCGAACATCTCGTCAGTAGCTGACTGTCTATCCTTCACAGCCATCAGATGTCCCATGACCGCTACCAGACCATTGTAGTCACCTTCCTGGACAGTTTCAGTAAGACCAACATCTGCAACCTTGATAAACTCAGAGAGATCATTCAAGCTGTTGGTGACATGGTCAATGAGATGCTGCTTGAACATGTAGCTCCATCTCTTGATGATGTTTAACAAAGCCTGCTTGAAGGGTCGAGCATCGACTCTAAACCACGTATCAAATACATTCGTTCCTTCTACTTCTTCTACTTCCGAATAGAGCATCTCATACGTATCGATTTGCTCTTTGAACTGTTCTAACGTTGGAGGGCACTCTGGTACACCATCTTCTGTGTGTGCCTCGATTTCCTCTGCAGTCAAAACATGGTTGTACAGTAAGAATTGGCGCATGAACTCGGCCCTGTCGTCCAGCCAAAGATACGAAAAATTGTCGAAAGAACTTCGATACTCGTTGGCTTTGTTCATGATACCAGTGACTCTGTCCATCAAGTCTTGCCTCATTTCAGACAAATCAAGCATGTCTTCTACGTCAGACTGATAATTATCCGATTCGCTATGGTCGGCAAGTCTCTTCACAAGAGACGCCATCTTATAGACGTCACTCACGATGCTTTCCACCAGATCATAATATCCGTCAGACACTCCGAAATCTAACGATGGAATGAACACCAGGTCTGGTTGTTGGAGCTCAAGCTTGGCTTCGAATAAAGGAGTGCTGTTGTGTTTCAAGTCTGTATTGTCTAACAGGTAGTTAAGAGAGCAGTGGATGCAGTTAAAGAAACCATCAAGTACCATGTCATCTAGATAGTCAACGTATGCACGCCAGATGTCTGTGTTGGAATCTGCCTTGAATAACTCCAGGTTTTTCTGGAAAAGAAAATACATTGTATAGTCTGGCCTTGTACTTTTAAGCGTCAAAACCATTTAGGGACGGAGCATTACATAATTGGGGGGGGGGGGTGCGTAAATCCCCCCAAAAATATCGAGCAAGCCCTTCACCTACCAAAAAAGTATGGTGCAACCTCTCCTTTCAGTAAAGAAATATCAAACAAACACAAAAACATTGCTCGCAGAGGTTGTTACGCAAAAATAAATACCCAACTCGTTAAATCCTGCAACCAACCCCTCAGTTATCTAATGGTCCATCATTTAGTAATGCTGCTAGAAATAAGTTTTGGCTAATGAAATTACCTGCAGTAAGGCATGTATTTTCTCTCCTGATTGTTCGATCACAGCGTATCTTTTATGAAGCAATGAAACACGATCCTGAAAACAAGACATAAATGCAGTTCAAATACCACGGCATGATATAATAGACTAGTTATGTATCTTGAGTGTTCCGGATAAGGAAAGGTATGGGATAATTAGGTATGGCTATGGGAATTGCATACTAGATTTTACCTCTAAATTCAAGAGACCTTCCTTTTTGCCTTCTTTTCTTTCATACAGAGGAGCCTCACTCCATTTAGTCATCAATTCACTTATAGCATCTACGTTGTCCTTAGCAGCTTGCACACGGTTTTGAAGATCATGAACCATGTCTCGAGTCTTCTCGATGTACTCCCAGGCCGCTAAAGAATACAATGAAACATGACTAACGCATCGTGATACACTACGAAATTATACATGAAGCTTGCTAACGATGACAACGGCAATGATGGTGGTGGTTGATAATGATGATGGTGTGGTGGTGGTGATGATGTTGATAACGATGATGGTGAGCATTATTTCTGACGCATGACTA